>JAGKRZ010000021.1:0-120890 GCA_020002355.1 Intubia oerlemansii | reverse complement strand
AAAAAAAAAAAAAAAAAAAAAAAAAAAAAAAAAAAAAACAGCAGCGGAAAATGATTGCTTACCTTGCGAGCCTCTTCTCCCTCCAAGACCTTGACAACAACGTCCGGCATCCACTTGTGGAGATTCTCGACCATGGTCTTGGCCTTGACAAAGGTAGGCTCGTCGGCATAGAGATCGACGGCCTCAATAGGGCGGCACTCGGAAACGGCCGCGAGCTTGGCGTCGGAGGCGCTGAGCTCCAGCATGTGCTTGAGGGCGTTGAGCTGGTAGCGAGCCAGGGCCGCAGCACGCTCGCCCGACACGCCAAACCAGGTGGTCAGGTTGTCGATGAGCTCGTGCGGCGTGGGCCGCATGTAGCCAACGTTGCGGCCCGTGGCGCCGCTGCAAATCTCACGAGCCTCGAGGACGACCACCGACGACTTGTCGGCCTTGCCCGTGGCGGACGGGTGCTGGGCGCTCTCGCAGATGCCAAAGGCGACAGCCACGCCCGTCAGACCAGAGCCGACGATGACAACGTCGGCCTGCTCGGGCAGCACCTTGGACTGGATGTTGACGAGCTCCGGGAAAGGCGGCTTCTCCTGCGAGAAGACGACCGGAGCCGTGGGTGACACGACGGGCAAGCCAGGGTCCATTTCGAGACGCTTGCGGAAGTCGTTGACGCGCTGCTCCAGGGTCCGGGGCTGGCCGCTGGCCTGCTCCGTCGAGCCTGTGGTCGAAGACATTGTTGCCGGATGGTGTGATGTTTGTGAGGTAGTGAGGTAGGTGGTCTTGAGGATTCAGTGATCTACTGTTTAAGCTGTGCGAGTCAAAACATTCTTCGGGGCGCTGGGAGACCATGGGCACCCTTTATATAGACGTCTCAAGATGGCCTTTTTTAGTTTTCTTTTATTTCTCTTTTACTCTTTTATTTATTTATTATTTTTTTTGGATACATAGGTAGCTCGGCCGGCCCAGTTTCGTCACTGTTGCTACCATGCTTGGCGACCTTGATGACCATGTGCTTCGACCGGACGTAAAAGGCCTCGACAGCAGACGTTGCAATGCCAACCTAACTAATAGCCAAGTGCTTACGGGCATTACATGAACCGTCCACTATTATCTGGCAGTACCCGAGCTTGCCAACGGCGGTCACGACGATGCAAGCCGACCGAGCAGTGTGAGATGGCATAAAATCATCGTTGGTCGGTATAACAAACCCCGATTGCCTGCCGGGTTTAAAAAGATGGCCGCACGATCCGGATGAGAATCGATATGTCTCTTCGTTTTGCTGACATGGAGACCGATGTAAGAAGACCTCCATGCGTCGATATATTTTACATTTTACATTTCTATATATAAGTATAAAAGTCAGGCGGGCCGGGGACGGCGTTTATTAAAAATACTATAGTGATGGTAGTGCTTCATGGAGCTACTAGAACTATTCGTACTATATGCATTTCTAAACTAGCCAATCGTATTATAGCGTCTTTAATCGTAGTACGGAGTACAGCGCACCCATCGTATTCAGCCCACTATTACAGCGTATCCATCGCATTCTGCTTGCTGTATTATAGCGTGCCTATCGTATTCAACCCATCGTGCCCATCGCTATAGCGTACCCATCGTATCACAACGTATTCAACCCAAGTTTAATAGGTATTGTACAGCGCGGCCCAATGCGTTAAGGGGTAAGTACCTCACAAGTACTAGAAAGTGCTTTACCTAATAAAGCTACGGGCAATTTTGGAGAAAAAAAAAACCGAATGCGGTTGAAAGCAGTCGAAACGTGGACTGAAAACGCGTAAATTTGCGGTGAAAGTCACTGTAAAGTCATGTTTTATGGGGCAAAAAAGAGGGGATTGCAGGGACCATTTTCATTTATATATAGGGTAGATTTATAAGACATATTCTCCCTACAACGGTCCGCGGAGAATACTGCCATGTCCACGGCGTAGCAAACATCTATTGCGTCTAGTGTGACGACGCTGCTGGATACTGCCAACAACGTGGCCAGTGAGAAAGTTCAGATATTCTTGTGTGGACAGGCTGCAAGACGGACAAAGTTTATCCGCTTATTCTGCCCATGACATATGGAGTGGTGGTTTCCTCGTGCGGAGATTCCAAATTGACCAACTTGTTTCCATATTCTTATGGGGTGAGTCGGCCGTTGAAAGTTCGGCTGGCTTTTTACCTTGGTATTTAAGCTTTTAACTTTTTTTCGTTTCATAATCGTCGGTTAATTTGTTCTGCATTCTGCGTATAGGGTGCCGAGTTATGCATGCTCCGTATCTCACATTAAAGCTCCGTCGCCCATCGTCGTCCAATTCTCCGGGCGTCGTCGATGCCATGTATCTTTTCTGTGTATCTCCCGCAGAAGGGTACACTCGCGGCTCAAGTCCGAGAGTGGGCCCCATGGCTGTGCTTCCACGACTAAGATTGGTCAAAATGAGACAGCGTATCACGTGGATGGCGACGACTACCCCACAAAAAGGGAGAGTTTGCGGAGAAAATGCCGAAGGTATGCGGGCACGCGGAAGGCACGACCTACGGAGTACCTACGGCCAAACCGACGATATTTGTCTGGGGAAATTGATACACAGAATCTTTCTCGGCAAGATTTCGTCATCTTCATTGCCATTACCATCGATATTGGCCAACTTTTCATCTCTGACACTTCCATCCACCACACACACACACACATGTCCACAATGCGGCTTACCTCTCGGCCTCTTGCCCGCGCCGTGGCGACGGCATCGAGAGCCAACAACGCCACCAGAACGACAAGATGGGCAGCCCGCAGCTTCACGACGGCCCAGCAGCGGCTGGCGACGGCGGGCAACACGCCGACACAAACGCCCGACAACCACGTGCGCGTCATCGAGGTGGGCGCGCGCGACGGCCTGCAGAACGAAAAGATGGTGATCCCGCTGGAGACCAAGATCTCGCTGATTGAGCGTCTGGCGGCGGCGGGCCTCAAGTCGATTGAGGGCGGCTCGTTTGTGGCGCCCAAGTGGGTGCCGCAGATGAACAACTCCAACGAGATTCTCGAGCACATTCTGCAGGGCCGCATTTCGTCGCCGGCGCCCGTGTGCTACTCGTTCCTGGTGCCCAACGCCAAGGGCCTGTCGAATGCCGAGGCGATTCTCAAAAAGTTTGGCAAGGACAGCTACGTCTCCGACATTACGTCCAAGGCGGCGGCTGACGGCAACAAGCCCGGTGTCGAGCTGGCCGTGTTTGCGGCGGCGACCGAGTCGTTCTCGCAAAAGAACCTCAACTGCTCCATCGCCACGTCGCTGGACCGCTTCCGCGAGGTGATCCGCGGCGCCAAGCAGATTGCGACGGCCGACGGCACGCCGCTGCGCGTGCGCGCCTACATCTCGGTCGTGCTGGGCTGCCCCTTTGAGGGCCCCGACGTCGACCCGCAGCGCGTGGCGGCGATTGCCACGGACATGCTCGAGATGGGCGCCGACGAGATCTCGCTCGGCGACACGACGGGCATGGGCACGGCCCCGCGCACGGGCGCCCTCCTGCGCAGCATTGCGGCGGCCGGCATCCGCACCGAGGACGTGGCGCTGCACTTTCACGACACGTACGGCCAGGCGCTCGTCAACACGGCCGTTGGCCTCGAACACGGCATCCGCGCCTTTGACAGCTCCGTCGGCGGTCTGGGCGGCTGCCCCTACAGCCCCGGCGCCACGGGCAACGTGGCCACGGAGAACATGGTCTACTTCCTCGAGAGCCTGGGCATGCACACGGGCGTCGACCTGGACGCGGTGACGGACATTGGTGCGTGGATCACGGGCGAGCTCAACAAGGCCAACGACAGCAGCGTCGGCAAGGCTGTTCTGGGGGCGCGTCTGCGGTCGGCGTCCAAGGCATAAGACTGCATCACATCACTTGTTACATGCCACATTGAGTGGGCTGTTTGCAATCTATGTGTATGTTAAATAAATAAAATTAAAAATAAGAATTGATGCAAGTTCACGAGCGTGGTATACGAAACGTGCATTGCCGAGACTGTGTGATGGTGCTCGCCCGGGCTGATGCTCACGATCAAGCTAGGAGTGCTTAGGATCAGACTAAACACATTACGTCTGACCTGACAGTACCGTCGGTTGCTATTTTCATTGGTTAGTATTTCAGTATGTGGCCTATATATGCCCAATAGAAGACGATAAAAGTCCCCGGCTCCTTGCATGAATAGGTGCTATTAGTGCTAGGGTGGAGCAGCGCCTCCATAGCGTCCAACGGGGGCCAAGCGGGGTAACGACGGCCGTGTGTAAGTCCCTAGAGGCTTTCCTTGTTTGGACGAGTCTGGTGCATTCGGGCGCTCTTTGACGTTTCGACTGTGTCTTGTAGTTCCCGCCTAGAACATGACTAGAGAGGGCACGGCTACACATCATGCACTTTGCGACCTTTTTTTGTCTCTCATTCCCCCCCCACGGGATGGCGCCCCAAAAAGCTGGCCCGCGTGATGACGGTTGAAAGAAAAGGCAGGATTGGTGGCTTGCATTTATAATGTCTCATCCAGCTTACCCTCCATCACGAGTCTTGCGTGCTCTCGACCCTCAATGACATAAAACTAACCGCTGCTCCTGCGTTTACTTGGTCGTACTGATTCGTGTACCTCCCCATCAATTGCCAATTGAATTCTTTTCAGTGGCAGCAATCCCTTCCCACCCCCTTCCTCCTTGCTGAACCGCCATGGCTCGAATCCGGCTCGGTACGTGCTCGCCTGCTTCGACTTCTTCTCCGCAGGCCGCCCTGGCGAGTCTCGAGAGCATTGCTCGCCAGGCGGCTGCTCAGGGTGTCGACATTCTTGTGCTCCCCGAAGCCTTTGTCGGTGGCGGCTACCCTCGTGCCGAGAACTTTGGAGGAGCTCTCGTCCAAGGCAATGCTGCCGGCCAGGAGGCACTGCTTGCATACTTTTCATCGGCCGTCGATTTTGGCGATGTTGTGGGCGAGGACGGTTCTGGTGGCGGTGCGTCATGGATCGCCAATGGCCGAGACCACGCGGTGGGAGATGGCACGCGAGAAAAACTCGAAGCCATTTCCAAGGAGACGGGCGTCTTTCTCGTGGTGGGCGCCGTTGAAAAGGCCGGGGGCAATCTCTACAGTGCAGCCGTCTATGTCGATCCGCAGCAGGGCATCCTTGGAAAGCGACGCAAAGTGCAGCCAGTGAGTAAGAAGTCAGGGCATCAAAAACAAAAAAAAAATCTGACGTGGGATATTTCTGACAAGCAGACTGGTCTCGAACGTCTGATCTGGTCGACCGCCGGCCCTTCATCACTCCGCGCCGTGTCGACCACCATCAAGGGCGTCCGGGTCAATATGGCAGCAGCCATGGCCCGCGAGAGCTACCTGCCCTTGCTTCGACAGTCTCTCTACGCGCAAAACATCAATCTCTACCTGGCCCCTGCAACCGACAGCGGCGAGGCCTGGCCGTCTCTGATGCGCACTATTGGCATCGAAGGCCACTGCTTTGTGGTTGCCTCCAACTTGGCCAGCACGAATGGCAACTTGGCAGCAACGCCGGCCATCACCCAGGCGTCTCCTCAAGCACCCTTGTTCCGACAGCCCCAATACTCTGTGCCATCGACGCGCCAGCACGACGCAGCTGACGAGCAGCCGTCGACAGTGACGACCAAGATTGTCAACACGGCCGCCGTGCCCGGTGGAAAGACGCGGCGCCGCAAAAAGTCGTTCATCATTGACCCCGATGGCAATGAGATTATCATCTCCTGCCAAAAGGTGGACGAAGAGGAAGAGGCCGTCGAGAGTGACGACAAGTGTGTCTCGGACGACGCCGCACAGCAGCAGCAACAACAGCAACCCCCTCCCCTGCCGCCCTTCCCCCGTGTGCCTATGGATGAGGCCTGGCAGCGTCACAAGCACAGCCGTCGTCGGTCGTCCGTCTTTGACGAAGACGACAATGAGATTGTTCTTTCGCGGCCGACCGATGCCAGTCGTGGTCCTCGTCCAGTCCCGCCGAGAGTATCCTTTTCCGAAACGAATGACAACCAAGACACGACGGCAGCAAAGGAGGAAGAGGCAACATCGCCCGCAGAGACTGCGGAGAATAGCATGTTCCCTCCGTCTCTCCTCTCCAACGTCCACGATGGCTCGGCTATCGTCTCGCCGTTTGGAAGGGTGCTGGCAGGACAGCAAGACAACAACAGCATAGCGGCCATCCTGACGGCTGATGTGGACTTTGACGACTGTATTCGTGGCCGACTGAACCTCGACGGCGCCGGCCATGCTTCTCGGTGAGATTCACCCTAGTTTTGAACATTGAATCTTTTTTTGACCTCTGCTAACACACCCTCGCCAGCATTGACTCGTTCAAGTTGACTGTCGAAGGACTCGATATGACGGCCCTTTCATACTAAGTAGCTATAGCATGTTCATAGTTTTCTTCCATCATTGTCTTGTTTGGGATATTCTTCGGGATATTTCATGTATCTAAAGTGTATATTTTTTCTTCTAATTAAACGCCAATTTTGAAATCCTCGTACTTTGTCATCGCTTTTTTTTAATTCTTTTACTTTGCCTCTTCCGCCGGCTTGGGCAGAGTAGGCTCGGCCTTTGGCAAGAACTGCCGCGACAGGACACGCGACTGCTGTGCCATGACAGCGTCAATAATCACCAGCGCCGCCATGGCCTCGACAATGGGCACGGCACGGGGCACGACGCAGGGGTCGTGGCGGCCCTTGGCAGCCAGCACGCCCTGGCCCGTGCCGTCGTACGTGGCCGTCGTCTGCGGCTGGCTGATGGTGGCCGGGGGCTTGAAACCCACGCGGAAGTAGATGGGCGCGCCGTTGGAGATGCCGCCCTGGACGCCGCCCGAGTGGTTGGTGGCCGTGGTCAGACGCGAGTGCATGGCGGCGGCGCCGAGGGGCAGCTGTGCGTCGGCGCCGGTGGGCAGCGGGTTGGCGACAAAGGGGTCGTTGTGGACGGAGCCCGGGATGGCGCAGCCGGCGAAACCCGAGCCGATCTCGAAGCCCTTGGTGGCCGGGATGCTGAGCATGGCGTGGCCGAGCATGGCCTCGAGCTTGTCGAAGCAGGGCTCGCCCAGGCCGATGGGCGCGTTGCGGATGACGCACGTCACGGTGCCGCCGATGCTGTCCTCGCGCTCCTTGAAGCCCTCAATGTACTTGGCCATCTCGGCCGACTTGGCCGCGTCCGGACACCGCACCGGCGCAAAGCTGTCCACCGTCGGACGGTCAATCTTGGCCAGCAGGGCGTCGCGCTTGGCATCCTCGTCGTCCTCAAACAGGCGCACGCGGCCGACCGACGACACAAAGGCCACAATCTCGACGCCGTAGGCCAGGCGCAGGTACTTTTCGGCAATGGCGCCCGCGGCCACGCGGCCAATCGTCTCGCGCGCGCTGCTGCGGCCGCCGCCGCTGCTCGCCTTGACGCCGTACTTTTCGAGGTAGGTCCAGTCGGCATGCGACGGCCGCGGGTACAGGTCCGTCGTCGCGCCGCCGTAGTCCTTGGGCCGCTGGTCCTTGTTCATCACGCGCAGGCCGATCGGCGTGCCCAGCGTGATGCCAAACTCGGTGCCCGACTGGATCTCGACGCGGTCCGCCTCGTTGCGCGGCGTCGTGATGCTCGACTGGCCGGGCCGGCGACGGTCCATCTGCGGCTGAATGTCCTCCTCGGTCAGCGCCATGCCGGGCGGGCAGCCATCGACAATGCAGCCGACGGAGCGGCAGTGGGATTCGCCATAGCTGCGGGAGGGGTTAGAGGGGGGGGGAAGAGACGAAGAGGGTTTTCAAAAAGGAATGGACAAACGTACGTGGTGACGCGAAAGTACTGGCCAAACGTCGACATTTTGGGTATTGTTGAATTATGAATGGGAAAAAAAAAGGAGATGTCGGAAAAAACAATCGAGACACGACTTGTACAAAGTCCAATGGTCCAGCAACAACTTGACTCACTTTTTGCTGTCTCGTATTTTCGAGGGCGCATCCCGCCATCGGCGCTCCAGAGGCCCGCATTTTTTCCCTTTTTTTCCTTTTTGCCGTTTTCGCCTTTTTTGCTGTTGTAGCGGCGCTGCCAATTCGAGAAAATGACTAATCAATCCGACAGGGGGCCAAAATGGTACATGACGCATGTATCTTTATTCCAGGTACCTGTTACCCCGTACTCCTAGGATTTGCCTCCGCATCGCGACTCTTGCGACGCATTTGGCGACACACGCTGTATCTCGTCGGGTACAAGCAAACGTCGACGATACGCCGCATCCAACCCCCCCTTCCCCGTTCACTATGAGCGGCCATCTCAACATTCCGGCGTGGCGGCCCTCCGACTCTGCCTTGCTATCGCCGGCATCGCCATCCGGAGTATCTGGTGCTGCCGGCTCAGCTGCACCTCTATATATCACCGTCCGCTTCCTCTCGCTCCCCGACCTCCATTTCGACATTGCCGATCCGGTCCATACGTCCGTGGCCGGCCTCAAAGTTTTGATCCGCGAGCAGCTTGCCAAAACAGCTGCTGAGAGCCATCCCGACACTCCCTCGTCGTCTGCCTTTTCGGCCGATGCCCATCGCCGGCGCCTGCGCATCCTCTACGCCGGCAAGATCCTCGCCGACGATGTCGTTCTCGGCGGCACCCTGAAGCCTCTCCCGCCACCGCCGCGGGCCGGCCGGTCATCGTCCGTCTCGACCCCGCTGGCGCCGTCGACGCCGACAAGACAGCAGACACCCACCAGCAGTGATCATCATCTTCTCCCGCTTCCTGGATCTGGATCTGCATCTGGTTCCGGTTCAGGACCTGGATCGTCCTTGCAGCCAGCATCCGGCCGCGCGCGAGGAGTCAGCAATGTCAGCGATTCGCGAAGCAGCTCTCCCATGTCGTCGCTGGCCGCAGCAGCCGCCCCGCGCGTCATTGTCAACTGCAGCATGGGCGACGTCATGACGGCGCGGTCGCTGGCGGCGGAGGCCGAGACGGCCCAAAGAGCAGGCAAGCAGAAAGAAAAGGAGACCACCGCGGGGGTGGCGGGAACGGCGGCGGCGGGAACAACGACGACGACGATCCCCGCCCACGATGCCCACCCTTCCTCGTCCACATCACCCCCTCCTCCACAGCCGCCGGTGCCGCGCGGATTCGAGCGTCTGCTGCAGGCGGGCTTCACGGCCGCCGAGGTGAACCAGCTGCGGCTGCAGTTCCGCAGCATCCAGACGACGCGCTTCACGCCCGACACGATGCCTTCGCCCGATACGCTGCGGAGCATGGAGGACAGCTGGCTCGACAACAACGGCCAGGCACCGGCGGGTGCTGGTGCAGGCGCCGGCGCCAACTCTGACGACCCAGCGGCAGCGATGGCAGGAGCAGGCGGTGGCGGAGGAGGTATCACGCTGCCGGCTGGTGCCGAAGATGCCGGTCTTCCGGGACTCCTCGATACCATGGTCTGGGCCATGATGGTCGGGTTCATGTTTCCCCTGGGCAGCACGACATGGCTGTCGCGCGAAGAGGGGCTGTGGACGCCTAGATGGCGCATGTTTGCCAGCCTTGGAGCCGTAGTCAGTCTCATGATTGGCGTCGTCAAGTCATTTGCTGGAGAGTGGTGAGCTTTGTGCGACGCTCCCGTCTCTATTCTTTTGTCTCTGCTTTTTGGACTCTTGTTTTTTTGTCTCTCTCCCATTGTCTCTTCTCTCATAGCATGGTGTCTGGCGTCATGGTTTTATGTCTTTTTGAGTTTATATCACTGATATCCATCACTGGGTGGCTTTCCAATCTTTCTAATACCAATATCGTTTCATTACTATCCAATATATAATCCTAACATGATCCTCGTCTCATATCCATGGTATCCATAATGACATTGCGCGCGCTGCAAAGCAATTTCCAACGCACAAGTGGGCAATGTGCAAAGGGGGGGAAACAAAGGGAAACATAAAAAACATTACGCATCAAAATGACAAAAGAAATCCAAAAAAGCAAAAAGAAATCAAAACATCAAAACCAAGATGAACACGATGCCCAGTTACATCACAGCTCGTCATGCACTTCAGGCTCATCCAGCTCATCCAGCTCATCCACCTCGTCGAGTTCTTCAGGCTCCTCTTCGGGCAGAGAGTCGGCCTCGATAGGCTCAACCTCTTCCTCGAGAGTAGCCTCGAAAGTAGCCTCAACAGTTGGCTCAGCAGCTGCTTCGACAGTTGCTTCGACAGTTGCCTCCTCGGCAAGGTCGTCTGTCTCAGTAGCCGGCTCATTGGCAGTCTCAACAGCTATCTCAGTGGCAGTCTCCACGGCAGGCTCAGAGACAACAGACGACGCAAAGTCAATGGCGTCGTCCGCGTCGGCCATCGACTCGACAATCTCATCAACACTGTCGGCGTCCACCACCTCCTCAACAACAGACTCAGCATCAACCTCCTCGGAGACAGCAACGACCGACTCCATGACCTCTGTGAGAGTGGTCGTTGCAATTTCAGTCTCCGTCGTCGTCGCAATCGACGTCTCAGTTGACGTCTCAGTTGACGTCTCGGTCGACGTCTCGGTCGACGTCTCGGTCGCCGTCACAGTCTCATACACCTGGACAGTCATGCGCTCAACGACCGTCTCCTTGAGCACCGATGTCGAAATATCCATCACGGGCTTGTGGCCCAGCTCGTTGACAATCGTGATGCCGCCCGTCTCCTTGGACGAGCGCATCGTCGCCAAGACAATCACAACAAGACTGAGGGCGGTGATGAGCACGTGCTTGCGGTCCTGAAGGAAGACCTTGGCGGCGGCCAACAGCAGCTCGGGGAGTGAAGCACTCTCGTAAGGGTGCTGCGGCATCTGAGACTCGTGGTGCATCGGAGGTTCGTGCATCTCGGGCTGGTTGTGCTGAGGTGCAACGGCCACCACGCCCCGGTTGGCATCCGATGTGCGCTGCCGGCGCTCCTCGCGACGCTCATAGGCATCAGCGCTTGGCGAAGAAGGCATAAACGGCGACGACTGTGGCGAGTCGACCACGCTATGGCCAGTGTGCGACGGCGGTGTCCGGCCATAAATCTCACGCAGGCGGTCCTCGGCGTCTTGCCGCCGGCGTTCTTCATCATGCGCGTCGGCAGCATGAGCGGGCGGGACAGAGTCGGTGGCCGCCAGGTTATTGTGGTCGACAGGTGAGTGGTGGTTGGCATGCGCCTCTTGGTGCATCTGCTGCTGCTGTTGTTCTTGGTGTTGGCGCTGCTGGCGTTGCTGCTGCTGAATGGACCGCAACTGAGCAAGTTCGCGAAGAAGAGCTGGGTCGGTGACAATCGGCTCAATCTCAACGTCGACCCGCTCCATCTCGCTCCAGCATGCAGCCCAGGCCCCTATCGTCATCAGGCCATTGCTGGCATAGACCTTGACACGGAACACGCGCTCAGCGCCGAGTGACTCGTACCGGATTTCCGAGTGGCACTCGTTGCACCAGTGGCGCTTGTCGCGCGACTCGTCCTCCTGGTCATACTCGTCGTAGTCGTCGTAGTCCTCTTCTTCCTCATCCTCGTCGTCCACAACAGCTGGACCAAGGTAGTGGCCGCACTCGAGAATACGTGCCCGACGGCGAACAGGCAGCTCCAGAGCTTCCAGCAGACGCTCCTCAAGCACCTCATAGTCGTTTTGCGGGTGCGGCAGGAGAACGCCGCGCTCTGCAACCGTGTCGGTGCCCTGGACATTCTCCTGCAGCTGGCACCACGCGTGGTGAAGACGTTTGAGAGCCGGGCTTGGCGAGAAGGCGTCCTGCCCGCTGGTCAGCAGGAGAGGGGCATTGTTGTCTTTGTGCGAAGGTGTGCTGGCTGCTGCGGCTGCGGCGGCGGCTGTTTCTGCTGCCGTCTCGTCCAGGCCGCGCAGAACATCCGACCATGCCCAGCGCGACGGCATGATGGTAGCATGCAGAAGCACGAGCGGTGCGGGTTCAGGGCGACGGAAGACCTTGAAACGAGTGGGCGTGCCATTCTTGGACGGCGAGCCGGGCAGTGACACCGAGGGGCGAGAACCTGCCGAGCCAAGGCTACGGCCGCGGTGCTCTTCTTCGGTGCCGAAGCTGTCCCTGGAGTCAATGTTCTTGCGCCGGGCTGAGCGCGACGAGCCACCAAAGATGATGGAAGGCGAGGGGGAAGACATTTGGAGAGCACGGATTGCCGACGGTGTGCGGAAGACGGGCCGGGGAGCGCCACGAATGGTCTGGTGAAGATCGTGCTCATCGTCGAGGTCGTCGTTGTCCTGGGCATTGTACTGGTCGTACTGCGACATGTGCGAGATGCCCGTGACATCGGAGAGGCGAGAGCGTTCTGTCTGTGCGTCGTGGTGGTAGTTGGACGTAGTCTCGTCGACGTGATCAGCATGCTCGGTGTGCGCAGAGTGTTCTTCGGCGGCATAGGTGCCTTGGCTGAGCCGCTTCTTGTCGTCACCGTTGCTGCTGGCACCACTGGCGTGCTCAAACGAGGCAATCGAGCTGCGCGGACTGGGGTCGCTAAACACGTCGTCGACATCGTGCTCGATCTGGTCGTCGGCATCCTCCACATCTTCAGCAGTCTCCATGTGGTCATCAAAGTGCCCTTCGATGTGCTCCTCAAAGTGCTCTTCGACGTGATCCTCGATGTGGTCCTCGACGTGGTCCTCCTCAATATGCTCCTCAACAATCTCATCGGCGTCCTCCTCCGCCATAACCTCCTCCTCATCTCTCCCAGCGCCCTCGTGTGCTTGCTCCGGAATGTCACTCATAATGTCAAATGGAGCCTCAACAGCATCCTCGCCGTTGATCTTGGCCACAACAGCACGGGCGGCCGCCTGGATGAGAGCCTCTGTCCGCATAGACGTGCGGCGGTTTGAGCCCGATGACCGATTCGTCGAGCCCGACATGGACGATGATGCTGAGTCGCGGCGGGATGCATTGTCCGAGGGAGGCAGCGGCTGGTTCTCTGGCTCGTAGTCTTCCTGCTGGAATGACTCTTCGACAGCCTCCTCGATCGATTCTGCAATCGACTGTTCAAATGCGTCCTCATGAGCTTCGTCGTGGGCGTATTCGTGCTCCTCGCCATGAAGAGACATGTCGGTGTAGGATGTATCGTTGATGTCCGACTGTTCGATATCGACGGGTTCATGAGCTTCAACGGGCCGCTCCATTTCGTGCATGTCGGTCTGAGAAGCCATCGTGGCTGCTGCAAGAGGGATACGGGGAGAAGAAGAGGGAAATGACGGATGAGAAAGAAAGAAAAATGAAGTGTATTCCCGTCTGTACGACGGAAATGATAATAAAAAAAGAAACAGAAAAAAAAGAGATGGCAGAGACAAAAGAGACAAGAGAACAAGAGACAGCTTTGTGCCAACCCCGTGGTTTTGAAGCTTCCGTCGGTGTATGCCAGCAGCCACAATGACAGGGTTGGCACAGGTCCTCTGCAGGGTTTACAATGTACCTTTGTCCATACAGATACGGCGGCTGGACCCAAATGAGGCGGTCACCGGCCCATTTGGTCATTTGTTTACCTCGCCAACGTAGCGTTGCCAGGCCAATGGCCTCTTTGCCCACAAAAATAAAGGGGCGGTCTCCAGCACAATCTGTCCAACATGGCCGCTGTTGGGCCTTGGGCTGTCAATTGGGCATCAAAAGACGAAAGATATCGATGAATTCGATGCAAGAGAAGTAAATCAGATTGTTTGACGATATCTTTGACAGTTTCGCAACGGCCGCTTCACTGGAATTCATTGCCACGCTATTTGCGGCGCTGGAGTGTGCTGGAATGCAGAAAAAGGCCACTAACGGCGCTGGAATGGCGGAGAGCGCCAAAATTTGGCACTGGCTTGAGTGAACAATACTCCATCCGGTACATAAATATTCACTACTACTCCGTACCTACTCCGTAGAAAGCGAATATTGAGGTTCCGATGCCGTACATTTCCATACGTTTGTTCATGCACCTGTTTTCAATGCCCAGATGAATGGATGCCGATGTTTCTATTAATTTTTGTAGTTTTTGCTTTCCATTGTTGTGAAGTTGATAATTTCGTTGTTTTCGGGTTAATTCATGGAACCAGTCTGTTTTTTTTTTTTTTTGATGTAAAAAAACTATTCAGATATTTTTGTTTCCTAATACGTCGTTTTCCCAACCTTTTTCTTCAAAAAAAAAGAGAGGGGAAAAAAAAAAGAAAAAAAACGAATACCTACCTAAAAAAAAAGAAAGGACAAAAAAAGAAGAAAAAAAAAACTAAAACAAATGCGTGATAGGGTTTAAAGGCATGGTTGCGAGGTTTTTAAAGTACGTTTGCATAACATTTTGAAAAAAAAAAAAAATGTTAATAGCACAACTTCGCATAACTTTTGTCCGGCCATGACGTGCCGTCGATAGCGTTAGAGCACAAAGTAGGTAGGCATGGGAGAATAAGTAAATTTAAAAAAAAAAAAAACGAAAAAAAACAAAATTGTGTTTTTAGCTACCTTTTTATTTGGACATCTTCAGTTTTTATGTTCTAGGCATCAATTTTGTACGCCGGTCTCATAGGTATTAGTCTTAGCGCACGTCAGCAGCACACTTTTAGCACACTTCAGCACACTTAGCACACTTTAGCACACTTCGGCGCATTGAATTTGCATGCTTCTGTGACCAAGGCAAACTTGGACACCACCAGTTTTTTTCACGACACATCGCTGCATCATAAAACCAACACTAACATGAAAACATCAACACTAAGTAAACAAGTTATCCCGCTAGCACTTCACCAGCTCATAAAAATGTTTCTAGATAAATGCACCGTAATAATTAAAATACTAAGTCATGATCATAAAAAACAATGCAAGAGGAAACAAACATGATGTCAGAGGTAAAAAGCAAAATCCAACTGTTCCGTTAGGTATTCCAAGCCCATAACATAAAGAGAGATAACACAGAGAGGTGAAAAAAAAAAAAAACCTTGAAAAGTTCAAAGGCCCGTGAAAAAAAGACACACCCAGAAGACGCCGCATATGCCTAGCCAAGCTGAAACCGCAGAAACTAAGAAAAAAAATTCTTTTTTTTTTCTTCTTACTCAGTGTCTGGGTTCAGCATGTCCAGCCTTCTTGCAACTGCCTGGAGACGGCGTGCAATGCGAGATATCCGTGCCACCGACGCAGCCTCGTCGACACACACCAGCTCGCACTGAGCCAGCGCCTTGCCAACCTCGATCATGCCGTCGTCCTCAACGACTTCATCGGCGTCTTCGGTCTTGTCGGCACTGTCCGCAGCAGCAGGCGTGTCATGGTACAGGGCAAACATGGGGTCGTTGTCAAACTCGGGATCAGCGGACATCGTGTGGGCAGCCGGCTTCTCGTCCTCAATAACAGGGCGAGAAACAACGGGCACGTCCTTGCTCGAGTCATCGTCGTACGAGCCCACAAAGTTGGATGTCTTGCCCGAGAGCAGGGACGACTCGAACGGCTCCGGCAGCGTCACGTCCGGTGTCTCCAGGACTGCATACACCTGGGGCTGGAAAACGGACGGCAGACCAGCTTCGCCCGCAGCAGCGGCCGCAGCCACCGCCGCAGCAGAGGCGTTGCCCATCTGAAGCATTGAAAAGTCAATGTGCTGCTCGGGGATCATAGCCATGCCGACCTGGTGCTGCATCGCATACGGGTTGGGGTCCTTGGGCGCAGCCCGCTCCTGCGGAGTCGGTACCATCGGCAGAGGCTGTTGCTGTTGAGAAGAGGACGCCTGCTGCTGCTGCTGATGCTGGTGAGAGGGAGCGGACTGCATCTGGACCTGCGACATGGGCGAGACCTGCGAGGCGGGAGACAAGTTGGAAGCCTGGGCCTGCGGCAGAAGAGCAGGGTTCGTGCTCAGACGGTTGAGGAAGTCGGAGAAGGAAGGCGAGCTCAGAAGCATCCGGGTCAGGTCAGACAGACGGCGGTTCTCCTCGAGAAGGGCGCGGTTCTGTGTGCGCAGCTCGCCGTTCTCGGTGACCTTACCGGCAATCTCGGCCTCGAGCTGCGAGATATACTCCTTGCGACGAGAACGGAAAGCACGCGCCGACACCTTGTTGCGCAGCTGACGACGTTCCTTGCTGGAAAGCTTCTTGCCCTCCTCGCTGGCCAACAGACGCTCATCCTCGTCCATGTCCTCCTCGTCCTTCTTAGGGCGCATAGCACTGCTGGTCGATGTGGATCCGTTGCTGGAAGCAGCGCCCGACTGCTTGTCGCGCATGGCACTCAGCAGTTGGGAAATCTTTTGCTCAACAATAGGGTCCGAGGGCTGGTTAGACTTGCCACGCTGCGATGCCGTCGATGCCGTCGATGCCGACTGGTCCCGAGCACCCTCTGCAGATTTTTGGCGCTGCTGTTGTTGTTGCTGCTGCTGCTGCTGCTGGTGCTTTTGCGCCTGGGCCTTGGCCATGGCAGCCTGTTGGTGCATGCCGGGCCACAGACGGACATCGTTGCCCGCCGGCGAGGTGCTCTCCTGGCCAGACAGCATGGGGGCACTAAGAGTCACCGTCGGGAGCGCTCCCGTCGTGCTGGGCGATGTAGCCATGGGATCCGAGCCAAAGAACATGGAAGCATCGGCAGCCGCCGCAGCAGTTGCTGGCGATTCGAGGTCGAGGTCAATGTCCGACGGGCTGACGGAAGGCTGAGCGGCGTTAAAGTCAAACATCTCATCCGGGTTGTTGTTCATGTTGAGAAAGTTCATGTCGAAGCCGTTGCCAAAGTTGGCCACCGGCTGTGTTTGCTGCTGCTGGGTCATGGCAAATGTGCTGGCCAGGGCGCCCGGAACGAAGCCGGTCTGTTGCTTGTACTGGTCGTACTGGTGGCTCGGTCCCGTCATCGGCTGGTTTGGAGACAGCATCGTGCTGGGCGTCGTGGTGGCAGTGTTGCGCAGAAGAGCAGGAGCCTTGCCGGCAGCAGTGCTGCTCGATGACATGGTATCGAACTGGTTGTTGTCGTAGGGGGACAGATCGAGGAATGATTCAATGGGGTCCATGAGACCGGCTTGCTGGCCAGCGGCCGAGGGCGCAGAAGATATCGACGACATGCTATCGGCCATAGACGAGCTCTGAGCGTCGGCCTCTTGTTTGATGCCGTTCATTGCGAGAGTGATTCCGGAGACCAAGGGAGATTCCGGGTGTGGTCTAGATGGCGATTGAAATTGTGCCCTCTTATGTAAAGGGGAGCCACGGGCATCCGGTAGAAACGGCGAACAAAGAGCGTAGAAAAGTTGGGTGGCAAAGGAAGACTAAATTTCGGTTACAAAAAAAAAGAGAGTCGGGGTGAGTTGAAAGTGATAAAAAGTGACGATAGTCGTGCAAAGACGAGGCGTTTACTCTTCAGTAATGTGAAGCGGAAAACGAGCAGTGCTGGGATGGAAGAGGAGAAGAGGAGGGTTTCATAATGCCCTGTTGATATGGTAGAAGAGTGAGTATTCAGTGAGAGCGAAGGGGTGGAAAGTGGGCATTTTGGCTAGGGCGGGCTTTTGTTGGTGCCTGGCGAGAAGGTTTTCGAGTGGGGCACAAGGGGGTGCCGGATGTTGTGGGGCGCCGCCGAGAGGGGCGTGTGCGATTCCATGCCAAAGACCGCACCACTTCTCTCTAGCCAGCTCGTTTTGCCAGTGAATACTCAGTGCACAAAATGTGGACGAAATTCTGAAAATCATAATAAAAACCGCCCGGGAGGAACAGCAGAGCCGGTACATACTAGCACAAAAGGGTCACGCCAGGCCAATAATTTCGCCCACATCTCTGTCGCACTTGCCCAGTCTACAGCGTGCTTGGTCCAAAAATAAACCAAATCAGAGCGGGAAGGAGCGCTGAGCTGGTTTCAAAAGGACGGACTGGCCTGCTATTCCTTGGGAAGGACCGGGCAGTGTGCCCGGTATCTTATCGGCCAGGCTACTGGGAAAAGCACCAGAGGATGACGCGGCCTTCCTACATTGAGGAGGGACCCACTCTTTCTCACAGCCCCAATGTGTGGGCCTTTGATATGTCAGACTCTTGTACTTTGTACACACAAAGCGCCGCTGGCACCGCTAGAAGGGTTATAGTGGAGAATTTTGCATATTGGGCCAATGAAAAGGTCATATCTATTCGTCTTTAGCGTGTGGTACGCCCGCCGGAGACGACAAATGGGTGAAGAACAAAGGAAATACAAATACCCAAGTACGGAGTACGCTGTCCGTACGGACGAGTTTGCTGGGCAAAGCTGCGCGGAGAGTTGAACGCGCCGCGCCGACTTTGTACTATGATGTCAATGCCTGGCGCCGGCCGCACTCTAGTCCCGACTCTTTGGCAGGTTATATAAGCACGCCTATATAGCAGCGATAAGACGCTATAGTTATGCCACGTTTTATACACTTCTTTCGTTATATCCTTCTTTGTTTACTTCTTTCCCAAAAGTCTAAAAAATGGCATGGGGATTTAAGCCAAACGTGGTTGGGATGTCGCATGGTAGAAACATCCAACAGCATGTCATTGATCATTCCGGCGATTTTAGCACAGCCAGCATGCTCCTGCCGCAGAGGTAGGTACAAAGTACGCTGCAGGGAGACTTCAGTGGATATTCCGGCCCTGTTCTGCGTCTTCTAGCGCCGGGAGATGGCTTTTAGCGCCCTCGTCCCTTGATTTACAGCGGGGACGTTTCGCTTCTGTTTTGCTGCATTTCTTGGCTTTACAGTGTCGATTCGTCAAGCCATCGTTTCATGTTTAGGTTTGTCCCCCTTCTCGTGTTGATACGTCCCCGTATCGAGCTTTCTTGTTTATTTCCACCCCTTGCTACACACCGCCATGCAACACCAAGCCTCTGCACCGTTGTCAGCCCACCACAGCGGCTGCATCGAGAAAAACAAAAAAGCACAACAGACCACAACTGGAGGTGAATGAGGAATACCAGCATGAGTATGGATACACAACGACGCCCGACAGGCTGTGCATTCCGTGTAATGGATTTTATGCCCACTTTATGGCCACTTTATACTCTGATCTTGGTCTCTTCTGACTGTGTATCGGAGGCTGTAAGTCCTCGTATGTTTGTGAAATGTACTCTGTAAGATACAATGCCTGAAACAGTGCCTCTGCATAAGAACACGATTCCATGGTGCGATAAATAACGGGCTATGCTATTCTTTTCGCCACCCTGATTTGCCCGTGCTCTTGTGCACAACACAAAACCGCAGCAAGTCGTACAAAGCAAGATACGGAGTACACGCAGAGAGCGGTGCAAGTCAGGTGCAGCCCAGGCCCTGTTTGTGTGGACACCAATTCTCACAGCCCTTTGCGGACGACGGACCGTTGCAGGATGTCTTGGCCACTTGACAGCGCCACACATCGTTTGACCCTCGTATCAAGTCCGCGGGAGTAGACAATTGGATCTTACAGTCGCAATTCGCAATGGGGCATAATGAGTATGATGGCATCGCATGCTGTTACTCCGTAAGGCATAGGGTACATCTTATACGCGTAAGATACAACTCGGGCATAATTTGGTCACGTGACGAAGACACAGCACCTTACAAGGCTTCGCCTGCCGTCTCGAACCACGGACTGAAATAGTTTACGAGAAGTACCACATACGTTGAGCGTGCTGGACTCTGCGAATTCGTTCAAGAGCGAATACTTGGATATCGTCAATTGTTTCGTATGAAGTGTCTGGACCGCTCACGACTCTTCATGACGAGGTGACGGGTGAAGCGACATTGTCTCGCGCTAGAGAGAAATCTAGCGAATCACAAGCGAACAACCCCGCTTTTTATAGGGCGCTTGAGCGATATTTTCAATTTTTTTTTGTTCACAAAAAAATTGAAACAAAAAAATCGGGAGGCTGGGAAAGGGCAAAGAGTGTGCCAGTGACCGCCAGTGAGGAGAGAGGGGAAAAAGAGGATGGGCTTTTTTGCCTTTTTGTGCAGCGATTTGCGTGTGTTTGTGCATTCCCACCTTTTCCCCTCCCCCATAATTTCTCCCTTTTTTATTTCCTTTTTTTTATCTTTATTTTTTAAACTCCTCTGTATTTTTTTCCCGCCAGGTTTTCCACGATTTTTTTTGTTAACAAAAAAAAGGAAAAAAAAATTAAATCGAAAAAAAGAAGAGTAAAACGACAGCATCTCAGTGCGCGCGCGAACGACGTTAACGACGAAAAGAGAACGAAGAGAACGAAACGAAGGCGAAGAGGCGCAAGAAAAAAAATACAATTTGAGAAAGGAAAAGAAAAAAAAAAATTTACGAAAGCCACACACATAAAAAAGCCAAGCAACAAAAACACAGAAGGACGAAGCTGCCTGAAATAGGAAGCAGGGCGCAAAAAAGAGTTTTTGGAAAAAAAAAGGGAAGGTGCGAACGACATACCGGGTCGCGACGCCAGTTTTTGAGCAGCTTTCTTTTTTGGCAGCTCCAGTTACAGCGCCGTCGCAACTTTGCACTACCTGCTTCTTCATTTACCCCTCCACCACTTTCGACAATCCAATTCTTATCGTCGCTCTCATCATGGATGCGCCGCCGCCGGTGCCATTAGCAAAGCCGGAGCCTATCCGGCGCGGCGGGTTCCAGTACGACGGCACGTTTACGACCATTGACGGCGTGGCCTTTGAGCGACCGCAGCATCTTTTGCGACTCTGTTTCCCGAGCGATCCCGAGAAATGGAAGATCAAGCTTGGCCGCGGTCGGCCGCCCAAGATGGAGAAGATTACCGATCTGGAGGCAGCGCGCACGCTGTCGCGAACATTTATCATGTCGCAGTTTCGCTTCTATGGACTCCCGCCGCCATATCAGTCGTCGTCGGAAGAGATACTGGCCACATTCCGCGAACAGGTCATAGCAGGAAATGTATGTTGGGCTATGAAGCATCTTTTTGCTTTTCTTTTTCTACGATTGGTTTTTGCCCTTTGCCCTTTTCTTTTTCTTTTTCTTTCTTTTTTTTGCCCCCGCCTATCGCTAACATGTTGTGCAGTTCCGCAGAATGGCAGCCGAGGTTGAGTCGTTACGCGACGAAATGGTGGCTGAGTGGGAGGCAAAACGCGACCCGACGGCACAGCGACCCCGCGGTCGGCCCAAGGGCAGCATTCGCAAATCCGACGACAGCATTCCCGCATCCATTGTCGGCGCCTACGTCATCACATCCAAGGAGATCCAGGACCGGTGGTCGGTCAATGCCAACCTCACCCTCGATGTCGCTGCGACGGCCAGCCCAGGCGTCTACAAGGCTACCTTCAACTTTGGTGTCGTTGTTGGCGTCATGATCCTGTCTGCTGACGAGAAGCTGCTCGTTGCCCACGTGCGCCGTCTCGACGCCGGCGATGACCCGGACCGGCCCAGCCACCATGGTCCTCCTGGCGGCGCAGAGGAGGGCTCTGGAAAGCGGAAACAGCCACCTAATGGCGCGGGCCGCCGAGGAGGCAACGATCTGCACCAGCTGGTCCCCGGCAAGAAGGCGCGTCTTGGCGGCCCGGGACCAGGTGAGGCGCCTGGTATGGCGCCCATGGCAGCCATGCCGGGTATGCGCGGTATGCCGGGGATGCCCGGAGCTGTTGGACCTGGAATGGGTTCGCTGGGCGGACCGAACATGTCTGCGCGCAGCCATATGGAGGCACTGATCGGCCTGACAGACGGCAGCGCCGGCCCCGCGGGCATGATGGACCCATCAGGCCGGGGAGGACCGGGCGTTCCCGTGCCGGGACCAGAAACATCACCATCGGCATCTTCGAGCATGCCGGCTGTGCCATTGACGACAAGCCGGCCACCGCTCAAGTTTTATGTCCGGTGGCGTGGCCGCGGTCCCGTGGAGAACAATATGCAGACGGGCGAGCACCGCGGCACGCTCAAGTTCACCAACAAGCACTACACCAAGTTCACCGGCGAGATGGACCTGGCCTTTTTGGGTGCCGACGAGATTATGGGCAAGCGCATATCGGACGTGCCAACACTCTCGGGCGAGTCGTGGTCAGACTATCTAGAGACCGTTTATGACTGGACTCGCGGTACTCGTTGGCAGTGAGACATCATGAGCTCCTTGTCGTCTTGGTCTTTATCCATGCTCTGGTCTCCCCTCCATGCCATCCTTTTTTTTCTTTCACGTCCATATTGTTACTTTGTGGGATATCCTGGTACCTGGGTTGATTGTTTTATCATGCGAGCCGACGGGAGCTTGGCGTTTGCTTCTCTATTGCTTTGTATACGGTCACAGTCACGGGTATCCCTGCTACGTCCAAGTGCGAGTTCTTTCTGCTTTCCCTTTTATTGTTTTTTTCTTTCTTTTTTTCCCCCCCTTTTTCTTTCCCTGCGCCCAACAAAGCAGTCATTAATGCGTGTCGGTTTTGCATTTTTTCTCTCTCTCTCTTACATATATACGATACTGGAAGTGTTTCACAACAACCAATATGATAATGAATTTCTTGCTGTCCAAGTGCACTGTATGAACCTCTCCAGTATCAAGAGCACATACGCAGATGTGAATCTATGAACATTATGACCGATCTCGCTGAACTCGAGTGAATGGGTGTGAAATCTCGGTTCACAGTGGGAGGCGTCAATAAGCGGATGAATCGTCTCTGATCTGTGCAGAAAAAGCAGCGCGAAAATGTTTCATGTCAAGAAGAAAGGTAAATTCACATTATACAGGCAGATCCCTCAGCGCTCACCGTCGTAGTGTCCGAACTGTGCGTCTAGTAGAGACCTTTGTGGTCAATACGGCATGTCCCCTGCTTGGCTGTGGCGTTGTTGCTGCGCACGCAGTCAAGGCACAGAACAGCCCCGCCCAGTCTGAGTTTCGCCCGTTCAACAGTGTTTACGATCAGGCTTGGTCCCTTGAGCACGGGGTCACATCCAAGGGGCATCTCGTCTTCGTCGAGAGCGAAAAGCTGGGCCATGCTTAGATGCTTACGCAACTTTTTCAAGTTTTTCGTCTGGCCGGGAGCATCGACGTGCAAAAGTCGCAGCATGTCCAGGACTTCCATGTACCGTATCATTCCCTTGCACCAGTGGCTGCGGCGATAATCTGGACACTTGTGGTTTTTAAGGGGTTCTTTTAGGGCGAGATCGTAGCCCTTCAACACAGCCCGGCGCACAACCTCCAGATGTCCTATGACGGAATGTTAGTCTTGATCAACACATAGTACTTGCTCGGGGGAAGACTAGAGGGAGGCTAGGGATACGAACGCATGATGAGTGGTGTTTTCTTGAGTTCGTTACGTGTCCAAGCGGGATAGACCACCTTCACATCGGGTTCCCAGTCTGGGTAGAGAAGTGAAGCCTCGACGTCGATGAGGGGTCCCACATGGTAGGACAAGATCGCCTTGGCAGCATCTGAGAATTCGTGGGGAAGGTCAAAGACGTAGGCGAGCACAATGATTCGGAAGGCAATGTTCAGGATCCCGGGTTCATCTTTGATTTTTTCGTTGGATATGTCGTCCAAGTGCGCACGAATCAAGCTGCTAGATACGGACTTGACGAGTGTCTCGCACTGGTATTTGTCGAAAAGACTGGCAAGAACCTCGAGCTGCGCCAAACTTAATTGCTGGGGAACACAGCTTTCCTTAATGTCATGGAGCTTGGCCAGGCATGCCCTGAACTCGTCAAACGGGCGGTGGTGCGCAATGACCATCATGAGCATGATGCCTTTGACATCATCATCAGGTAGATCGAGTACAAATGGCTCGCCTGGAAGTTCCGCGAGCGATGAGCTGCCCGCTGCAGCAAGAGAGCTTCTGAAAGCCGAAGCTTCCCGGAACGGACCGGTGAGCATGACGTTCAGGACAGGCGAGATCAGACACAGGACTTTGGATGCCACCACGAGCTCAACATTCCCATATACTGGCAGCTTTACACCATCAATACCTCCCTTGGAGTTCACAAGCGTGTAACTATGGTATGAGTATATACGTCAACGATAATTTCGTCGTATGCTGCCACTGACAATGCTTGCTCGTGCTTTTGAAGCCGGAGGACAATATCTCCGAGAGGGTCGATTTTGATTCGGAGAACTTTTTTGTCATCCTGGGACGCAGGCTCTGCCGATGTAGGCAAGCCTTCAGCGCCCGCCATGGTTGGTCGCACCGAGGCCACAAATGCGATAATTCGAGGTGGTCGTCGCTGATGATGTTGTCCGCACTCGGGTCGTCGCGTGAAGGTACTGGAAATCACCCGACTTCGTACACTTCACCAGACCCACTTGTCAAGCTCGCGTGATCACGTGCATAAAATCGCGATGATGTCATGAGCCGCCTTTTCCAACGACGACGGGAGCTTTTGTTCCCAAGTGAACACCGAAGCCATTGTCATACAATCTCATCGCCAGTAAACACAATGACGCACAGCGACTCCACTCTCTAAGGACAGCTTGAGTCGCCAATATGTCTTAGAAAGCTCTGCGGGTGGACACTAACTCCTTTGGTGACATCGTGATGCGCTACAAGTTCCGTCTCGACCCGGAACAAAGTCCGACGACAAACCGGCCGATTGTTGGTGGTAAGGACCATCGCCGGATGATCTACTAGATACTCACAGCAGCAAAGAAGCCTGACAGTTTTTCGGCCATGGAGCCAACATGAAAGAGGGTAGAGACATGGACCAAAACAAGAGAGAACAATGAAGACTCTTTATGACAAGTTTTGAGAGATCAAAACGTTCTCAACTGTCATGTATCAGATTTCACAATTGCAGGCTAAAGTGCCGCCGGAGCTAAGAAGGTTCTAGAAGATTTAATATCAAAGAGACCCTTTGTTGATATTTGCCATGTCAAATTATGGCTCATCGACACGACGATGCGATCATCCAACGGCCCAAGTGCTCGACTTTTCACGCGGAAATGTCTGCTTGAGGCCGTTAGTTCTATTGAGTCGTAGATATTTCCTTTACGCGCAAAAACTCCCTAATCCGTAGAATTAAGTAGCGCACGGCTAGAGCTGCTTTTGTTTGTTGATACTGCGAGATCGAGGCCCGGACTTTCAGCTAACACCTTAGACCAGGCATCGTAGTTACGCCGAATATAGCCGGGCGCATTTTGAAAGAATTCCATTTCATGTGATGTCGTGCCATTAAAATCAGGACAAAAAAAAAATCAAAACCTGGCTGAGTCCTCTCTGATTCCCAACTGTCAGGAAGAGCCAACTTGTTAACAAACAAATCAGCATACAACAAACTACCGGCTCATCCACGGCTGAAACGCCCACACCATGGAGCAAGCAGATATCGGCGTTGCGGGGTCCAATCTCGAGGAGATGGACGAAAGGCGGCCATGCGACTTGATTCTCGGCGACGACGAGGGCGACTGCATCATACTGAAGTTCAATCGACCGGCCATCGTACCTGTCGCTCCTCAAGTTAGTCCTGCCGCGAACGATCCGCCGAAAAAGCGACGTTTCAGCCTGGGAAAGAGTCGACACCATCCGGAGAAGGTGGATGAAACAAAAGACGAAGCACCGGATAACGGCAGTCCGGCGCCAGAACCGCCGGCATCTCCATTCATCCTGATCCAGATCCAGGCCCAGGCCTTGTACGCCATCTCGCCCGTCATGGACGTCATGCTCAAGAGCCAGTTTTACGAAGGAGTCGAGTTCAGACGACTGTGCCTAGAGTCCAAAAACGTGCACTTCGTCATCGACCTGCCCGAAGACGACGCTGCGTCGATGGCATTCATGCTGGCCGAAGCACTCGGCAAACCATACAGTGTCCTGAGGCTGGAGGCACAGCAAATATCCAGCGAGTTCCAGAACAGCACGCCGAGCTTCGAACAGCTCGTCAGAGTGGGCCAACACTGCGACAAATACCAGTGCAAGAAGATGGCTTGGACCATCAGCAGGGCATACTTGAGCAACCAAATCTCGGACTTGAAGAAGGAATCGAGCATCTCGTACCGCCGTGTCGAGAACGAGATGGATCGCGCCTTGGGGATGCTCCACGCCGCCTACTTTTTGAACCAGGCAGAAGCGTTCATCCAGGCCAGCTACATCCTCATTATGAACTACCCGAGATCATTTACGGACGATGCCTTGAAATTGGCACAGGAAGAGTCTCGGCTCTCTGCGGATGAGCGCGAAAGTCGGCCCAAGCACCCTTTGCT
This sequence comes from Intubia oerlemansii, assembly GCA_020002355.1. Classification (NCBI taxonomy): domain Eukaryota; kingdom Fungi; phylum Ascomycota; class Sordariomycetes; order Ophiostomatales; family Ophiostomataceae; genus Intubia; species Intubia oerlemansii. The sequence continues at coordinate 94,933 of JAGKRZ010000021.1, read as the reverse complement.
GCAGATCCCAATGTTCATCTTGCGTATGTATCCCCCGCAGTCGTTTACGATGAACTCCGTACCGTCTTTATTGCTAACCATGCTTTCATCTTTCCCCCTTTTTTTTCTTCTTCTGTACAGGCCAACTCGAGAAAGAGCGAGTCTTCAACTACGACACTGTGCGCGATATCATCGCCGATTCAATGTTCACCCACACCTGCCTGGGATCCATGAGCGGATCTCTCGATCTGTACCTCGAGTCCCGCAGCCGCACCGAGCGGATGGCCAATACTGAACAAAAGGATGCCATTCTAGGCCATTCGACAAATGAACTCATCCACAAAACTCGCCGCAAATGCTCGCCACACAATTTGCTCGCGTGCAGGGACTGCAGAAAGTCGACCAAGTGGGCTTGCCTACAGTACTACCTCGATGTACGTCTGCGCGGCAGGACATGCCTTTGCCTCGACTGTGTCAAGACGGACGGCGAATCCGCCCGCCAGAAGAGGTGTCGCACCAAGCATCCTCTCCTGCCCCTCAACTGGGGCAAAATCCACCCATACAGCCTTCCATATTTCAAGATTTGCAAAACACCGCCTCAACCAGTACCAATGTCTACGGGAAACTAGGCAATCAACATTGGAGGATTTGTTCCCATGTCTGCAAATTACCTACCCAAACAATGATTTTTTAGAAAAAAGAAAGAAAAAAAAACAAAAAAAAAAAGAAATAGAACATCAACATCGACCACAGTTCGCAATATAAGATCACGTGACAACAACAGGCTGCGGTTTTGAGCTTGATGAAGGTTGCCAGTGAGACGCGAGACAATGCCACCCGTGCAAGGGATGGAGGCTGTAGATAACCCGACCTAATGACCGCGACCTCATCCGACCTAACGACCGCGACGGAACGCGACAGAATGGCGTGCATGCATATGTAATAAAACGAGCCTTTGTACATGGGATAAAATTCAAATTTCCGCTCTCTGAACAAAATCTGAAATCTTCCATCTACATCACCCAGACGAACAAACCAAATCACAATCTACCAGACCACCAAAGAAAAAAAAAAAAAATAAAAAACAAAGCAAGAAAGAAAGAAAGAAACAGTCATGGCCAGCAAGCGTGCAGGTCAGGTTGAGCTCGTTGCCATTCGAGTCAACATTGATCCTCAAGGCGACGTGCACTTTCGACTCCGAGACCATAAGCGCATTGCCGGCACTGACCGTCTTGACGACACGGACGATGGGAGTCAGCCGCGCAAAAAGGCTCGAATGAATGCTGCTGGCGACTCCAACAGCTCGTCCTGCAAGGTCATTGAACTCAGGGTGTCCTTTCGCAGCCTCTGCACAATGTCCCCGGTGATCAATTCCATACTCACGCACAAGGCACCTGTCCCAATTGATCCAGGCGATCTTTGCACTCTTGAGCTCCCAGAAGACGACGTGACAGCCATGACTTTCCTCATGACCGTCGCGCACTCGCTGTCCTACAGCGACTACCGAGAGGCCATGGCCACCATCACCGGAAAGGCGTTCCCTCCCGACTCCGACCACATTCTGTACCGAGACTTTGACACCAACGAGGAATGGCACATGGAGTGCGAGAATGCGATGGCAGAGGCATTCATGCACCCTAGCCTGGATATCCTCGAGGAATTTTGCAACCTCTGCGACAAGTACAAGTGCAACGCGCTCCTGAAGGCCATCCCCAAGGACTGGCCGTCTTACTACTTTGACATAGGCGGCATAGGGTGGAAGGATCGCGTTGGCGTCAGACGCTTCTGCCGCATTACTGGCCTCTGCTGGAAGATGGACAATCCCAGATGGTTCAATCGCGCTGCCGAGATGTTGACCTTCTGCCACGAGGGCCCCTTGGTGGATGTACTGGCATTCTTGTCAGGCCCGGCCGACGGAAAGTTGAGCATCTGTTCCAAGTACAAGCCTGAACTCGCACGCCTGCCACCCATGGTCCTGCGTATGTATTTTCTTGCCATTTATTTTTTTTTTTTTTTTGCGTGTGATTTCTCCCTGCCCAAATGACGATCAAAACAGCTAACGGGCCTTACAGGCGCCCTCGAGATGCACCGTCTCACAATCTACCGGGCTATTCGGGGCACGATCACGAAGCAACGGAGATGGCACCCATGCAATAATTCGTGCGGGCGCTGGAAATGCGTGCTTTCTTTGCTCGACAGCATCGGAGCTCTAGAAGACGATACCCGACAATCGGTCAAATGTCTCGTAGAGAGTCTGGACTCAAGATACAAGTTAAAAGGAAGAAGGCAAGGTTTCTTGTTCTACTGCAGCGCTTACAGAGGAGATCTCCCAGAGTTCGATGGCTACAAGGAGCTGATCAAGGTGATTAAGGCGTTCTCGATCTGCTTCGACTGTATTCGCACCAATGGCGAGTCGGGACGCGCGGGAACATGCTGCACCAAGCACCCTGCTCCCTCTTCCAACGATGCGAGCAACAGCGAAAGAGCTAATTAGAATAGTTGCGGCACTGCAGAGCGTCCATGGGCGAATGGTGGTTTCTGAAAGCCAAGCGTCTGATTTGCATGTTGAGAGAGGATATGGGAACGTTAGGTTATTGCCCAGATAAATTGCGCGAAAATAAATCTTTGAAAGTTGCACAGAAACCATTTTAGCGATACTTAATGACTTAAACTACAGTGAACTGTCTCCTTGGAGGCCTACAAAAATGGCTGTGTGCAATAGAATTGAATTCACAATGCATTGCATTTGCATTTCAAACGCCTTTCAAACGTATTTCCTATTTCAACAGTGAGACATCACGTAATACTTTCCAGCCAATGGTTAGGCGGGACTTAGACGTAGAGTGGGGACTTCGAAAAGGGGCTCGGTAGCGAGAAAGGGAAGAGACGATGCATCGTGCCCAAAAAGCTAGATAATGGCGAGTCGTTTAGTCGAAGCCACCTAAAAAAGCACCCTGACCCATTGCGACTCTATTTAGTCCAATGCAGTTTCGCTCATGACGCAAACAGTCTCCTTTATCAAGCTTCCTTTCCGTCGAGGAGTGGGCGACCGAATGGTTCGTTGGCCCATGCTGTTAATCATAAGGAGTGCGGTTTCACTGACGCCGCTTGAAAAGGAAAGGAGGAAAGGACGAAAAAAAAAGAAAAAAAGAAAAAAAAAAAAAAAACAATGAGAGCCAATGACGACTTCAACGAGTCCCTTCACAAGTCTATTTTCAATTTTTCTTCAGTCTACAGGTAAGTAAACCCTTTCCTCTGTTTGCCGACCCTTCATCGCCCCTTTCGGACCTAAGATAAGCAACTGCGCCCCAGCACGCTCCAGCTTCTTTGGTAGTGCAAACCGGCCATCAGACACCGGCTGATACTTGTCAAAGTGGGCCAGTATATTTCCCGCCTCATTGAAGTGTTCCATATCGTTTGACGTGACTAGTAATCGCATGATCTCTCTTGCCTGGATATCAAGACGTTGTTCTTTGCCAGGCTTGTCACGCTGACTGAGGCGTCGGTTTGCCGAACCCATCACATCACGAAACCCAGCAAACAAATTTCCACCATGTGGTGAATGTGACACAATATCAGTGGCCTGGGCTTCTGCAGACGGATTCGACATCGACACTGTACTTCGGTTATGCAATCTATCCTTTTCAGCTTGCAATAAGGATAGGTGATACATTGTTCGCGCGGTTGCAGCATCAGGCCATATTGGATACTCAGAGTCGGAGATAACACGCAGGATGGATCGCATGCGTGTCCTTGACGCGAAAAAAAAAAAAAACACGGTCAGCGAAGTGAGAACAACGATAATTTTATCAACTAGGAACCATACTCCGCTTCATCGAGACGTCCAAGATAATGCATCATGGCGGCCACGGCATATTGACTGTGAAGAGTAAAGTAGTTGGCAGTGCCGAGAAATCTGAGGCGTGCCTTGAGGACGTGCATGTGAAGAGCCAGTGCATCTTCCACATGTCCGGCCCGAAACTCAAAGCAAGCGAGACTGAAGCGGTAGGCCAGGGTTGTTGCTAGATCATCATGTCCCTCGAAGAAACGAATAGCCCTTTCACCAAAGCGCGGTGGATTTCCGTGGTCATTATCGATGCATGCAAGCAAGATCTCGCCGTGTAATACCGCTGCGTCGAGACGTTCTGATGCACCACATCATAGCGAGGTAGTGCCGCCTTAGCTTCGTTAGATTTGCCGTTCTCCAGCAATGCAAGAGAGTAATATACGCTCTGCATAGAAGCGTCCTGTTTTTCCATGTAGCTTGCGGAGCTGCGTGGCTTCCGTAGCTCCTCAGACGACAGCCATAAATGTTTTAGCCGGGCTTGGTTCGCAGAATAGAGTTCGTGGCCACCACATTGGAGAACAAGGCGCATAGCAGTTTTGACTCCCGTCTCGAGACTCTCCACCGGCTCAGCTAGGCTGTGCAATATAAGCTCTGCTGCGCACAACAGATCAAATGCACGCCGATAACCGTGGACCACGTGGATCTCCCAAAACTTCATGGCACCTTCCAGCAAGAGCCTGGCAGCGTTCTGTAGTTCCGGTGGCGGGGCGTTGGAGTTCTTAGCTTCCTCGGCGAGACACAGCAGGTGGGGTAAGATGTTCTCGGGGTTCCATGACAGTACAGACAAATCTATTTCTCTCGAGACGAGGGCTAATGCAATCTCGAAATAGTCTTCAGAGATGGGACTTTCTGTGGATGTAGATGCACGGAGAGGAGCAAGGTTCCTGCCTTGGAGAAGCTTAGCACGCAACATCTGGTGCATGTGGTAGACGGTCGAGGTTTGAGCTGATGTTGCCGTTATGAGGTTCAGGTCAAGGAGGCGACTGATTGTCGACTCAAAGTCGGGTACAATGGAACTTCCATCGAAAAAAGCTTTGTCCACGCCATAATGGTGATTGAAGAATGCCATGACGCCGAGAACCTTTTTTTCGTCACCATGGAGACTTGCCAATATGGTACTTAGTACTTGATCTTCGTAGTTTCCTGTGCCTTGGTAGGCAAATTCTGAAAGTTTGCCGCGCGATGTGCCAAGATATGCAGCGACATAGCCGAAGAGCAGGGGCAGTTTCGATAGAGAGTCAATCACATGAGCATCGGAAACGGTAGGTGTTGGACAGTGGTGCCCGGAAAGATGCTTGTTCAACAGCTCGATACCATGATCGAAGTGCAGCGCACCGATTGAAAGTAAGCGAATTGTAGTACGCTCTTTCAACATGCGGTCATGGGCATCGATATATGGCTGGATTTCGGTATATATCCAGTCACGATAACCAGCACTGGGATTTATCGATGTGGCCAAAACGGATGCGTTAAAGCCTGCGGCGTTCCGTGTGATCACAGAAACATCGTGCCAGCGCTCAACGTTGACCAGGATGATGAGCCGCCGCTGATCCTTGGCATCTTTCCAAAATCTCTCTGTGAATTGCCACATCGTGCTTGGAAATTCCTTCCAATGAGGGCCGCCTCGAAAGTGAGAACTGAATGATTGCGAGTTGCTGACCTCGAAGGGTAGCGCTGCATTGATCCAAACAACACGATTGTAGTCTGCCCCATAGCGCCATGCGTATTCATTTGCAAGAGCAGTCTTTCCCAAACCAGGCGGTCCGCGAATTATGCACAATCTCAGAGTTTCCGAAAGGGCAATGCGTATGTCTTCCAAGTCACTTACACGCCCAGTAAAATGCGTCTCGTGGCGGCTGCCCGATACGGTATGCCTTCGTTTCATCAGCTAGTTCAGATGACGCCGGGAACATAGCAGTTTGCCCACGAATAAGGCGTCTGAAGCGACTACCGATGCCACGCAAGGCATCATTTTCTGATCGGCTTTTGGTTTCTGTGTTCGTGCCAGTATATGAACGTATCAGATCAACTGGTGGAAGGCTGGTTTTAATAGCGCGGAGATCCATGTCTTGTGGTGGCACTACCTGAAGTGCACGCCGAATGGGGGACAACATGCTCTGCGGACCGTAGGCATTGACAGTCTCATCTTCTCCAAGACAAATCAAGGCAAAGTATTCCATGTGCGCACCGATATGTTCTTTGCTGGTATTTGCTTTGCAGTCCGCTCCACAGAACGGGCAATGTACCAGTTCAAGTACAGCCGTAGAATGTCTTTGGCGGAAAAGCGTACTGCCCAGGATCTCGTTGGTTTCATCTCCGAACTCATCGCCATGCTCATCGATAAAGTGCGTAGACGCCTCTACCTTTTCTGCGAACTCCAACGGGCACTCTGGGCACCGCCATACCATCGGCACGCGATGTAGATCCAGCTCGTGGCGGTACCACTCGTCGATGTCGCCGTACGTCTTGAGGGCACTGCGACATGTGTCAAAAGTGCACACGTAGGGCTGAAGATCCCTGCGGACATGGGTGTGCCAGTCTTCTAGAGTTTTGATCGTTCCTCCGGCTTCAAAATCAAGCCCACAGTACCTGCAGGTGAACTCCTGTGGAATGCCGTTTGGCTCGATCGGAAGGGGCACTGGCGGCATTAGAGCGTGCACGCCGAGACTCGCAAGTTGAGACTGGCGCTGGCTCTGGTCAGGTGTCGCTTCGGACACTGAAGGGGATGGCGAATTTGTAGGAGATGATTTAGGGCTGGCTTCGAAACGGTTTACATCCGGCAGGATTTTCTGAGTATCACCCAGAGGAGTTGTGGTTGAGCATTCCGTATTGAGCCGTGCGCTGGCGAGCACCAAAGCAATTTTTCGCCTTCGACTTGTGCGGCCAAGTCTCTGTTGCAAGACGCTGGATGATAATGGGAACTCGGATTTTGCGCGGTCAGCGTCTTTTCTCCCATCATCATCATGTCCATCTTTAGCCAAGAAATTGTCGATGTCGTGCGGGTACGGGCTGTCCAGAGTTTTCTGCAGCCTCACAAGAGCTGCCAGCTGGCCCTCAATGTAGTTAGAGAGCCCAGAGACAATGTCAGAAAACGTGAAGGCTGAAACATTGCTTTGAGAGTCTTCTCCGGTGCCAAGTTCTGGATTTTTCGAGTCTTGGTCGGCATCTTTATGATGAAAGTCGGTATATTCTGTGCTCGACCCCCACGTGCTCAGCGCTTCAGCAGGCAGGTATTGGTGTCCTGTAAATTGTCAGCGAGGTCCAAGCGAAGCAATATATGCGTCCCATGTCGCCCAGTATCGTCGAGCATGTCGGCCATCATCATGAGGATCGCACTCTTCAGATCGTCCTCGCCGGTCTTGGCCGCACAAATAAGGGAGTGCTCGACATGATGGCACTGTGCGATCTCCATAGCAGCGTAGACAGATCTTTCTTCCGTAGAAAGCACTCTGACTTTCGCGTCCACGAAAGGACCATCGAGCACCTGCTGAACCAGGGACTCGTCTCGGAGACAACCGCGGACACGTCTACGGTCTACCACATCCATCCTCGCTTGCGGGCCATGCTGCGCGATGACATGGGACTAAACCATCGCCACGGCGTGTCGCTGGCGGACGATGCAAAGGCCAGAAATGCGACAAAGGCGACAGGCGCCTTTCTGGAAGTATTCGCGTTCATCTGGCGGAATACAGCATGGTCGGGTGCTCCCCGAGCAGAGGGCGCAAGGTGGCAAGTACCCCCAGATCTCCTTCCAAGCGTACTTTGCCTCGCAGAGCCATCTGAAACGTTGGCCCTCAGGGTGCAGTCGTCGACTCGCTATGATATTGTCAAGCTATTCACAGCCAGTGCCATGCATCTGTTGGAGATCCATCAGATCCACGGATACCGCTCTGCGCTTGTTCTCCTGCGCGCGGCGGAGACCCTCTTGCCCAGTCATGGCGGGCCAGAAACAGAAACGAGTACGAGTCTCTTGACTGCGGTAGCAGCTGCGATGCGTCTCGTTCTGCAATGTGCGGGCTCGCCCCTCCATTCGGAAAACACACTCCGGCTGGAGCATCGATGGCGCACTTCCCGGCCGACTACCACAGCACCGCCACCATCCGCCAGCCATCCCTTCACCGCCGCTATGATCGCACAGATCATGGACGGCGTGCACTATGCTCACGCCTTGATGGAGTGTGGCGAGTTTCGCCCGGCGCACAAGACGCTCTGCGAAGCCGGGCACCCTCTGAGCAACAAGGGTCCCTACAACAGCGCACCCGACCCCGACTCCGTGACCGTCCATGTCCGGTCCGTGCTGGTGCACTCCATAGCCTACACCGAATATGTCTCTGGCGATCTCCAGCTCGCATTGCGTCTTGCGGAGATTGCCATTGGCATGTCAGAAAAGGTCGACGACGTGGCCACCGTCCTGGCTTACCGCTTCGCCTTTTCCTTCTTCATACTGCACGCTGGACATCCAGAGGTGGCTCTTGATGTGCACAGACAGGTCCTAAGGGCACGGCTCGGCTTCTTGGGTTCCGTCAACTACTTTACACTCCACAGCCAGTATGCCGTGGCCGCTTTATTGCATCATCTTTGCCATTTTGAAGAAGCTGAGTGTGTTTGTTTCTTGTTGTTTAAACTATTATTGGTAAAATTTGACTGACTTTTCTTTTTTTTTTCCTTCCTTTTTTTACGCTCCTTGTTCTTCAAAAGATCACGCATGCGACATCTATTGCGTGTTCTTGACGAGTCCGAATACCCCATCTGGCCCGATGCCGCAATCGCACGCACAGTATATCACCTATCTCTACTTCTCTCGGACAAGCTCAAAGCGCCCCAGAAGATCACCGTGCCAACGTCTCGTGATCGGTCCTCCAAAGACAACTTCACACTAGAGTTCCTTGGCCAGTCCAATGCCCTGGGATATAACGAGGACGTGTCTCAATGCAAGGCTGCCCCAAGCGGCATATCAAACGAGGAACACAGGCTGGATGACGCAAATCGCCTTGACCGCACCGCTAGAAGAATGATGCAGCTGCTCGTTCCGCGACAAGATATCGCACTTTTCCATGTTGAGGGCAATATACTGGCTTACTTTGACAAGTACCAGCCAGTGTTTGATGGCAGGTTCGCAGTAGCGGCGGAGCTCAAACAGTCTCGGCGAGACCTGTTGGCTTAGAATGTGGATGCATTCTCTATTGGAAGAGATTCTCGGGCGGAGTGTCGTATTTCTCTTTTTATTTTTATGCGTGATTGAGGATGACGAACCTGTATTTCTAGAGATACTTTCTTATTTTGGATCCTTGTGATACCAACTCGTGCGGGAGCCATCGCCCGTTATGGAAGGTGCTCAAAGTTGCCTCACTTTTTTTAGACTGCCATATTTCCGGGCGGGAGTTGGGCAAACAAATCGTCCATAAAACCCACGGTTGTTCTCTTTTCGGCCTCTCTCCTCACCCGTCATCTCTCACATCCCAAACTATTCGTTCATCTCTCCCAACACAAGCACATCCGACAAAGCTCGAGTCGCCGTAATGGCGACGGCATCGACTAGCACGATGTCTGATGCCACTCAAGATATCACCCGAGTGGTCATTGACCCCGATGGAGATATCATCTTACGCCTATGGAAGCAAATGGCGGAGCAGGAGCATGCCAATGGAGAAGACAATGACATTGCACACAAGGATGAGACGCCGGGCGACGGCGCCGCAACAGACGAGGATATTATCCCAGACAAGGATGCCAATGCGGACGAAGACGGCAACAGCGGCGAGGAGCCGCCACAGAAGAAAGCTCGGACCGACAACACTGAAGGCGGCACTCACGAGTCTGGGAGTAACACAGACACACCCGGAAAGACCGAGTCCGCCGCAGTTCTCGAGCTAGTTGTGTCCTCTGCAGCCATATGCTTTATGTCGCCCGTCTTCAAGGCAATGCTCACGGGGCCTTTTCGCGAAGCCGGTGAGCTGCGGCGGGCTTTGAATGCCAAAGACAACGTCCCCGGAAAGAAGACGACCCGTGCGCAATGACTCTTCTCATGAACATAGCGCACCATTGCTCTCTTGACGACTTCAAGAAGGTGGAAGAGAAGATCAATGCACCTGGGCCGACGACGGACTGCCCATGCCTTGAGCTGATGGACTCGGCGGTCACTCTTGTGGACAAGTACCAATGCTCCGAGGTTGTCAAGTCTGCGGTCACTGTCTGGCTGCAAAAGCATCTTGCCAGACTCGTCGAAACGAAGAAAATGTCGTGGGGAATCATCGACCAGTCGTTCCGTATCATCTGGATCTCTTCTGTCCTTGACCTTCCGACCGAGTTTTCCACGGCATGCCACTGCAACGCCATGGATTCGCCATCTTCTGGAAGGACATCTGGAAATTTCGTAATACGCCACACCTGTCATACTACAGCCGCTGGCATGTAGTGTTCAACACTAAAGAGCTCCCTGAGCATATCGTCGGTATGTACACAACTTTGCAAAATTTCGCCGTCATTGCGTACGTCTAACACAAAGCAGACGCCATGGACAATGCCCGTGATACCGCCTGTCGTACTTTCTGCGAGGCGATGCTGGAGACCCTTGAGTGCCACAGACCTTTTCCCGAGCCTCGCGTGTTGAACATGGAGCCCAAGAGTATGGATTCGTTCTGCTGCGACGACCTGGCGCAGTACGTTGCCACATTGATGAACTGTGGGATCCTGAGACTGCAAAATGATGTCTCATTTGAAACGGTGCACGAGTACCGCAAAGCACTCAAGTACATTCAAGGCATACTCGGCGAGGAGGCCGACGTCTATCGCAAAGCCTGCCGCCGCGATGAAGGGTTTCTATCTGGCGCATACATATATGGACCGGCACAAAAGGCCCTGGACAGAACTTGGGTCTGTCTTGATGGCGTCCGGTCCAAGGGCCGCTCAAAAGCATCCAAGACATGCCGCAACAAACACTGCGACGGGTGGGCGGAACCAGTGGAATCAAAGGGTGATAGCAACGACGATTTCTGCCCTTGGTATGGGGACTAATTGCACACTTTGGGGGGCGTCTTCGGGCCAGAACTTTATTCCATGAAAGAACAGAGTGTACCGTTTTCACTGTCAAACGGGCGTCGAGTGGCGTTTCCTACCTCAGCTTGTAGATTGCTGCATCCTTGAACGATAAAAATAAATAATGATAAAAGAAAAAAGAAAAACTAGCTATCAAATCCAAGCCTCTTTACATCATTATTCACAATCTTCCACGTTATTTGAGTTGACATGACTTGCCCAATACTGATTCTCTCCGCGCAGTGCCCGAGGCGCTGAAGGTATAGCACGGTGCATGGGCTCGGCCGTTCTGGACACGCAAAATATTCTTGAGGACATCTGGCTCGCAACCGTTTACGGTTTTCTTTTCTTTTTTTTTTCATTTTCTTTTTTATTTTCTTTTTTGCCCTAGCAGTATTTACCTGTACCAAACGTATGGTCTTGGGGTCGCAAATGCTGCGAGATTACGCTTCACGTTATACTTGCGCTTTTGCACTGCTCCATTTCATGTATCAAAGCAATCAGAGGGCTTGCAAATCGTGTAGTCGTGACAGTCGAGTGACAAAATAAGGTGAAGAAATAGTGAATTTGTCGATGAACTGGCGGTAATACAAGCGTGAAAATACCGTTCACGGTTTCTAGTGCAACCGCATTTGTTCAGGCCGACTCCACCTGCCTCTGGCACTAAAACTGGGCAGCTCAAGAGCCGTGACTCTTTTGTATATCAGGCCTCTTTCTTCGTCTTCCAAACTGGAAGATAAATTTTTTTTCTCCCAACCTCATTTTTCACCCCATCACAAATTCTCATTTCTTTCGACAGAAGCATCGAGCTCCGAAGCAGCAGGCCAGTCATGGCTGCGCCAACAAGCACTGGACTCCCAGTGCGCTTCGAGATTGACCGCGATGGAGATGTCATCTTGCGACTGAATGCCACCACCACAGCAGGGGACAAGAGTACCAATTCCGTGGCAGGAACAAAACCTCCCTCGTCTTCCAATCGCAAGCGCAGAGCCGAGACTTTGGACTCCAATGCATCCACGGGAAACACGGCAGCGGCCGCCGGTGCGGCAAATGTTGGAGCGGCCAAGGACAAGACAAATGCCACGATGGCCGATGGTACCTCTGTGCAAGAGACATCTGCTGTTTCGCATAAGATCGACCTCCTTGTGTCGTCGCATATTCTCTGCCGCGTTTCTCCTGTTTTCGAGATCATGCTTCAGGGTGGCTTCAAAGAAGCCGTTGAGTTCAGAGAGACTCAGAAGCGGCAGAAGCTCTCAAATTCTGATGGTGGCCTTCGTGCACAGGCCAATGAAGTGGACGACCTCTACGTGCTGGACCTTCCGGATGACGACTCCGAGGCAATGAGGCTTCTCATGGCCATCGTCCATTTCCGCTACGATGATATCTACGGCAAGGATGACATGCCCAACCCCGCCGTGCTCGAAGCTGTAGCCATCCTGAGCGACCGCTATCAGTGCGAGCAGACTCTCCACCGGTTTGGCTCTCGCTTGCTAGAGGAGTCACTCTCCTCGATGAAAAGAGCCCTTGCTGCTGGCAAATCTGACCCTGGTCTCTCCAAGGAAAAGACCTACCTTGGCAAGTGTGGCCAGCTCATATCTTTTGCCTACGTTGCGGATGACTACAAGATGTTTGAAACACTCTGCTGGGAGATCATCTACCGCATTGAAGGTCCCATTGATGGTCGCCTTCCGTCGACAACTGCCAACCAAGGACGACAGTCGATAAATGGCAACACGGCGCCGCCCCGCACGCTGATTGACGTGTTGTCTGGCAAGTCTCTGCTCAAAGAGAAGCTCCGAGGTATGACTGACAGAAAGAGATTTTGAGCAATCACCCTGTACTAACACTGATTTCGAAGAACGACTCAGCAACAGGCGACTGCAAGTTCTGATCCAGCTTCACAGAAAAATTCCGTCAGTCATTTTTGAGCTTTCCAACGTTACGGGCAGGGTTATGCGCAGCATCACCAAGCTCTCCTCGATAATCGGAGACGAGAACAACCCCATGAGTATTGTATTCATTTCGGAACGCTTGGATGAATGGAAAAAGGATTTTGGCGCTCACCCGATGTCAGCCGCGGCAAAGGCTATGGCATCTCGCGAATATACAAAGATGCATGCTGTATTCAAGTCACGCGATTACGCGACGTGCCTCGACTGTCTCAGAACAGGCAACACAGCCATGACTCCGGGAGTTTGCCGTGCGCCGCACAAATAGGTGATGCATAGCATTCGCAACAGTTGAGAAATGCTGGACGATGGACATGATAAGGCCTAGTGCAGGACTTGGTTGGCTGCGCAAAGGAGCTTCTTGCAATTGTTTGATGTTGAAATTACGATGTTTCTTTATATTGTCTTCATGTTGTAGCGAGTAGGCGGTAAAATAGAAGCGTATTAAATTGAAATTTGAAGTTATTCAATCAAGAAAATCAAAACAAAGGGATGACTCTGAACGGTCAGTGGACGAGGGCCTTTCCTACTACCGCTTTGCGGGTATCCGATGTCGCAACAACCAGGCTGCTATGTGTCATAAAAAACCAGAAAACTGCGAAAATCGACAACTTGATGTTGAACAGTCACTAATATTCATGTTTTCGCACGCGTAGTTGTTCACTGCTCACCGGACGTCTTGAGTTGTCGTTTGCCAGGTACCCCTTTTGCGGTGCTTCCCGTTTTGGAACGCGCTAGTCCTGTTTTGGCCATGCGCCTTCTCACCTCACTTTCTGTTTTGTTTTCGCCGACTTTTTTCACTTTCCATGTTTACAGTCTCATCGGACCAAGTCCAACAAACTCACCGAGATAATCGCCAAACAGTCCTACTCTTCTGAACCTTCCTTGTCAAAGTATGGCCGCCAGTGCAGCCGTCGGAGCGCCGATACGGATCCATCTGGACAGCGATGGAGATGTGCTCTTGCGCACCACAAAGACGGTCCAATTCACCACAGACGTGCGTGTTCATGTCTGCCAACCACCCTGCCAAGGCAATTCTATGTCTTCCACCCCATCAATAAAGGTTCTACCCTTACTGACGCGACTCCGAGCAGGGCATTTCCAGAGGCGCGCCGGGCGATACCCAAGAGCGAGTTGAGATTGTCGAGCTCGTGGTGTCTTCAGACGTTTTGTGTTTGGCTTCGCAGGTCTTCAGGACCATGCTTAAGGGCGGGTTCAGGGAAGGGCTGGCCTTCCGCGATGCCTAGATGGCCGGCGCGAAGGATCTCTACACCCTTGACCTGCCGGATGACGACGCCGACGGCATGAGCCTGCTGATGGCATTCGCGCACTTTCGCAGCGAGGAGCTTGTCGAAGAGAAGCCAGAATACCTCTCACCAACTGTCTTGGAGGCCGCCGCCACTCTGAGCGACAAGTACAACTGCAAACGAGTCATTCGGGGCAGCGGTAGTCGCATTCTCGACAAGGCGGTATCCGTCCTCCAACGGGAGCTGCAAGAGTCCGATTGGGCCAAGATATACAGGAACAGTGACGCCAAGTATCTCGAGGCTTGCGGCCGACTGCTGCACCTTGCATACGAGGCAGACGACGCGCGCATGTTTGAGAAGCTCTGCGTGGAGCTCATTCTGCACTCCATTGGTCCTGCGTTCGGTCATGACCCAGGATTGACCGAGCGAAGCCGGTCTTCCGTTGGCCCATCTATCTGCGCCCAGGCGTTCTCTACAGATTCGCCTCTGCGTATGAAGCTCTCCAGTATGTTGAACTCCTTGTACCCCCGCAATCACATCCTTCCACTGACATCGCCAAGGCCGTCTCGACGCCCGTCGTGCTGCGCTCCTGCTGCAACTACAGAAAAACATACTCTGGACCATCGGGACGTATCGGCCCGCAATGAGTTCACAACTGGTCGTCGATGCTCAAGACATCCTGCAGGGATGTGGCTTGAGCGCCGCGGGCTCTGGCGTCCCGTTCAGTCTTGCCATTGTCCAGAGACGCATTCTCGATGTGAACACGATCGAGGGCGACTTCCCACAAGGACCACGCTTCCGGTACATGCTCAACCGGAGATTCAGGGAAATATTGTGCACTCGTGATCAGTCGTCATGCATCGACTGCTACAAGACTGACAACCGATCAATGCTTGATGGCACTTGCCGCTCCGAGCATGGCATGTAGGAAAGCGGAATGGCGTGAATGACGCGGTGTAGAAGATATGGGAGTGTACGGCACCATGTATAGTTTTCTTGTTTATTGATTTGTATTGCTGCATTGCTACATTGGTACATGGCCTGGTCCAGTGGCATAATCAAGGATACGTGCTGTAGAGGAGGCCATCCATTCACGTTTTAAAATCACGTCTCGCATAATAAAATTGACCTCTCTTTTGGCTGTGATGTGATGCCATGGCAATCCTATCCTCGTGCAGCGTGGTGGGGCACATATTGTCGTCGCTTTTGCGTTTGTACTTTGTCACCGGTTCACGCCGTTGAGCAGTTCTCACCTTTTTCTCACCTTTTTTGAGCATTGCTCGACGTGAACTTTGTACTTTTGAACGTGCATCCATTTTGACCAAGCTCGGGATTTTACCTAAGCAATTGGTCCCCTCTTCCTTTTTCTTCTCCCTCTCTCCCTCTCTCCCTCTCTCTCCCTTTGTCTCCTTCTTTTATTCATCTTCTTCATCAATCAACCCATTCTCTTCTCGACATACAGTGGATACAGCACACACAAGGCACGAAGGTGCCACAGCATCATGTCGTCCGAGCCAGATGGGAAAGGCGTCGCGCGCGTTGTGGTCGACCCTGACGGCGACACCATCCTGCGGGCTGGCCTATTTGTCCGCCGTCTTGAATTCATCGATCGACAGGCCGCTATCACTCGACGCAAATCCAAAGACCTGGATGAAGACGACGGCGAAGACGTGACCGAAGACGTGACCGAAGACGATGGTAAGGACTTGGCTCATAATGACAATGAGATCCCGCCACGGATCGTCGACATTGTTGTTTCGTCTCAGGTGATCAGCAAAGTGTCTCCGGCTTTCCGCAAAATGCTCTCGGGGTCTTTCAAAAATACTGCCAACTTTTTCAAGGTCTCCAAAGCCAGCGGTGACACTACCGGGCCCGACGCGAAACGGCAGAAGGTCGGTGGTAACGCAGAAGACATCTGCGATGTCCGCGGTCTAGACTTCGATGGCGACGGCCTCGTTCTTCTCATGTCAATCCTTCACTCGTGCTCTGATGACATGATTGAGAAGGACGGCTTCCTCCTGGCGCCCGCTATCATGGAAAATGCGGCACAATGGGCTGACAGCTTCCAATGCACTCAGTGCCTTCGTGGCTGCGCAGCCTCTCTGCTTGACCGTTCTATGCTGGCTTTTGGCAAGCCGTCACTCAACGTCCGCGAAATCACCAGAGCGGTTGCGGAAAACCAGTTTCGCAATGTCGGCAAATATTGCAGCCTGTTGTCCTTTGCCTACGCCGCCAACGCCGCCGACAAGTTCGAAATGCTGTGTGCAGCAGTCATCCTCTATGCTCGCGGCCCTCTGGTTCTATCCGCGGCGCGGGGCGTTACACTTTTTGATTCCATTGAGGCCATCAGCGGAAATTTCTCATTAGGGTCGTTGCCGCTGCTGCAACGTCAACTGCAGCAGGCATGCGTTTGCATTTAGGTATTGTTTTTGTTTTTTGTTTTGTCATGCAACATTCACTAACAAGGAGAAAAATACAGCAATGTTCCAAACCCGGCGAATGATGCTTCTCCTCCAAATCCAGACATCATTCATTGAAGGTATCATGCACAAGAAATTCTGGGATACGTCCAGTCGTCGCCCGCCCGTGATATCGGCGAGCTTGCTGTCGCTGCCTCTCTTGTTGATGAGGAGAGCTTTGAAAGTCATGGCCGCCAGAATGAGTCGTCGATCATTGATTACGCGTTGCGGCAATGCGACCTGACACGTTTTGAGAATGAATCCCGGCATGAACAGGCTGAAGCAGCAGAGGCGCACCGGGAAAGGGTCTGCACTATTCTCGACTCCCGCGACTACACGACGTGCCTCGACTGTTTCGCGGACAACAGACAATTCTGGGTCGAGGAAAAATGCCGTGTGGATCACGATGAAGGGCCATACAGTGTCGATGTCGAGGGAGATGTACCTATTTAGATGGTCCCGCTTTTGTTCCTCCAGGTCAATTGAAGGCTGTCAAGGAATAGCCTGTACTTGTTTCTACGATCTCTTGTTTTGCCACGTCAAAACTAAGGGAACTCCAGGTCTACACAGTTCACCCATTTCATGTTTGATTCCGATAGTCTAAAATAGAAAAAGAACGAAAACCAGAACGAAATCTAAGTGATGGGATAGTATTTCGTACAAATGAAGTTTTGTAGAGAACGCAGTATCGTGTGAAGCGAACCCGTATTCTGAGTACGAGGCAAGCATGTAACGTCTGTATTTGTGACCAGCTCATAGGTCCCTTACTAGCTCAAATGCGATGTTCCCTCTCTTCATACATGTTTGACAGCCCAACCAGAAGTTAAAGACAGATTCTGAACAATATCTGACCTCACATTGCTCGCTTCACTCCAGCTGCGCATCCTAAGCTCGGCTGGGTGTTTACATATCGACTTCTCTTTATCCTTCACATGACCCTCTCACATACTCCCTCATTGTGTCTCTCACAACCTTGGGCCTTTGCACTTGATTTTTGACCTCCCCTACCAAGTTAACAGTGCAGCTACTTAAGCGTTTGAAGAGATCGCACTCCTCCGATTTTTTCGACCTGCAAACAACTTCCAACATTGTTTCCTCACACAACGACCCGTCTTCGGGAGACGAAAGCCATCCGCCAGCCATGGATACTGCAACTGACTCCGCTGCCACGCAGCGAGTCGAGATTGATGCCGCCGGTGACCTCATTCTCAGAGTCCGCAAGCCAGTCAACCCTGCGCCTGCTTCAGCTTCAGCTGATGCCATGACAGACTCACCGGAAGGTGAGGCAGACGACAAATCGGCCACTACTTCAGATGAGATCATTGATCTGCTGGTCTGCTCGCGCACGCTCCGCCGCGTGTCGCCCTACTTCAAGACGCTGCTCTCTGGAAATTTCGCGGAAGCCCAGGCCTTCAAGGCGTCCCAGGCGAGAGCTCAGATTCATGTCATTGAGCTCCCAGAACACGATGCTGAAGCCGCCAGACTTGTCTTGACTATGGTGCACTTTGCCCATGACTCGGATAAGATAGCTGCCAAGGAGACGTCCCTCCACCCAGCCGACATGCTGGAAAAGATTGCTACTCTCAGTGACCAGCTTCAGCTGTCCCCATGCATTCGCGTTCCTGGAACTTCCATTCTCGCATCTGCCATTCAGGCAACGAAGGAAAAGTTCTCCGCTGAAGCCCTCGGTCCTTGGAGTTGCAAAATACCGCTGGAGAACGTGTCTCCCTACCTCCTTGCCTGCTGCCAGCTCATCCCCTTCGCCCATGAGATCAACGACGCCAAGAAATTCCAAAGTCTTTGCCGAGAGGTTCTGTACTACGCGGAAGGACCAGCAATTCTCAATGCCAAAGACCGCGCAAAACCGGGTACAGAGGCCCAGAATTCGTCTGTGACCCTCAAGTACTTTCCCAAGGACTCGCGTCTGGGGTCACGACTTTCCGGTAAGATGAGAAATTAGTTCTCTATATTATTATTCTGTGCATGCTAAATCTCTAACTTTTCACCCCAACACAACAGGGATTCTTGACCGCCAACGCTCGGACATGATCTTCCGCATCTTCTCAGTGTCAACTCGGGCCTTTGTCCAGCTGACCACAGGCCCTGGCTGCAAGTCCTACCGCCGGGATCAGCTGAATGATGTTGCTATTCGTCTCGGCCTCGTCAGTCCGTCGAATGAAGAAGTCGTCTACTCCAATAGCCTCAGCATCTTCAGTATTGTACCATCAACAGTTCCCAAGCACGACGCCACCCTGCACCCGCGACTGAAATTGGCTTTGGGAGATCTGGCATCCTATGTTATCTTTGAAGTTGTCGGCCTTGATAGCATGTCCTGTCTCTCCTGCTTCAAGAGTGGAAAGCTCACCGCTGCATCCCACACCTGCACGGTCAACCACAAGAGCCGCATCTCCGCGCAGGGCCGGCAGTCAAGCACACGGGGATCAGTGTGAAATTCTGGCGTTTTCTATAGCGGCATGGATGTTACCGCCTTTGCCTTTTTGATTTTTGAAATTAAGTCCTGCGTTGCATTACACTACAAAATTTATGAATTTAAAAAAAAAAATAATCGAGCAGTCTCAAAACTAGTTGGAGGGAATGCAAAAACATGCAAAAAAAATTGGCTCCGCTGGGGTTCGAACCCAGGACCTTCTGCGATGCAATCGCTCGCTTGTGAAGCAGACGTCGTAACCAACTAGACCACGGAACCTTCTAAGTTATTTGCTAGCGGGAACTGCAGGCACTTTTGCAGCGCGAACGTGACCGCTCAGGGATAGCAATCTGCGGTTTACGAGATTCCGTGCTTGGCTTCGATGTTACAGAGTGAAATATGCCATATCGTTATTAAACTGTATTTTCATTAGCATCACTTCTTTTTTTTAATGAAAACTCTTCGTCTTTTGGGAATAAAAGGAAGACATGTGTGCAAATTTAAAACAAAACGGAAGAATGAGCAAGGTGAAATGCCTGTCTCGAAGGACAACAAAACATGCACTAAAAGATACAAATCAGGTCGACCGGCGAGAAGCTATTGTGTTTCAGTGACACGCCGCTGCTACGAGATAAAGACACTACAGCCTAGTACATGGCCCGGTGAGAAACGATTGTTTGTTGCCACATGCTAGCTTTCACCTCGTTTGCTGCGCCTTACTGATTGGACCAAAACTTCGATCGGGTGTTTGTCTCGTCGTTGGAAAAAAGTGCTGCACGACAAACCCTAAATGGTGCGTCAGTGACGCCGCTGCCTTTCTTGCGCCAGAAATCTATTGCCATAAGTAGCCCTCCATAACCTCTCCCTGGATGTGATTTCTGGATCCGAATTTCAACCCTTTTGTTCTCTCTTCATTTCCCTCCCTACATTGACACACAACTGTTCCTGCGACCATCCATCCATCATGGACCCGGACCCTGACACGGGCGTGCCTGTCCGTCACGAAATCGATCCCTCTGGCGACTTGATTCTGAGACTCAAAAAGACTGCCGAGAAAGGAAAGCCGACTGCTGCTGAGGACAACGAGACTGACGCAGGGACGACCGTTGCAGAGACACTCATCGAGACTGTTGATCTTGTCGTGTCCTCTCACATCCTGTGCCTCGTGTCTCCTGTGTTCAGGGCGATGCTCAAGGGCAACTTTCGCGAGGCGCACGAGTTCACGGCCTCTAAGCAAGAAGCTTTGTCTGCTGAAAATGATGGAAACAATGTGCCTTCCAACCTCTATGCCCTCAACCTCCCGGAAGATGACACGGACGGCATGAAATTATTGATGGAGATGCTTCATTTCCGAGGCGATCGCCACCTTCACGAGACGAATCTTTCCAAAACGGCACTGATTGAACAAGCAGTCATCATTGCCCATCGCCATCAGTGCACCGAAGCACTACGCTCTGTCGGATTTGGTCTCCTTGCTGCCAGCCACAGATACCACAAGGACGACTGTGGCATTTCTTCCGATGCCTCCCGAGTACCCGCATATGGCGTCAAGCCATACCTAGAGCACTGCTGCCACCTGTTGTCCTTTGCTCATACAATCGACAACTACAGGATGTTTCAGTCTCTGTGCTGTGACATTGTTTACTATGCGGAAGGTCCCATGGATGGAAATATTCGGACCGAAACTGGTTGGTTTATAACCAGCACTGGCCGTTCCATTTTTGAACCTCTCTTCAGCAACAGCTGTCTAGTGAAGGCCGAACTCACCGGTAGGTTATAGCCAACGGTGAGACTCGATGGCTCGCTGACACCGGTGGCGTGGCTTGCTATCAGGCGCACAAATGTTCTACTCAAGCTCCATGCTGCTGTTGTTCAAGCCGCGGTCAAAGCAAGAGTCTTTGACGAAGAAGACAAAGTAGCTTTGTTCGATGGCATCCCCATTGTCATGGGCCTTGCAGCACTTGAACGGGTGAATCCGATCTCTTTGAGTATACAGTCTGCCCACTGGGGGATGGAAGGTGTAGAGATGTACAGGCACGGTGACCGCGGTGCGATTATATTCTTGGGGAAGCATCAAAATGTTGCAAAGGACTTGCTTTTCGTAAACCATCACACGGCATATCTGGACTGCTTCAAAACCGGAAATAAGTCTATGGAAAATGGAACTTGTCGTATGAAGCACAGCTGAATTCATGAGCTTTGGCAGCGGAAAGCTAATTACATAATCAGCATGCAAATTATCATCCGATCGATTTGTCTTTATCAGGGTTTCTTATGATTTTCGTCAAGTTGGAGTGGAAGTTGTTATTTGTATGTAGTTTTCCTCATTGCGGGAGATTTCAAATCCAAGTCTTCAACGTGCCGGAATCTGGTTGTACGATTACGATATTCTGTGGCCAGCCTGCACAGTAGAGGTCTTCATCCGATGATCGCAGTTGTATCGTTTACGATATGATATCGATGGTACCTATTTAAGTTGTACCTACCGACCTAGCTCCAACAAGGAAAGCCGGACGCACTACGGTACGTAGTTTCTCCAAGCCCTCGATCGGCCGTATTTTTTCCCCCGTGAGAAGGCCCCCCGATCCGTATAAACAATATTTTCTGCATCGGGTAAAAAGGTGACGTCCTGTTCTCTATATAATTCAGGCTTCATCCTTTTTTTTTCGTCCTCGTCCTCGTTTTGTTTTCACCATTTTCGACTTTTCCTTCCTTTTCGTTTTCCTGCATGGCCATCAAAAAACATACACAACACGCCCGCCTTGTTTTCGCTGCCTTCAGCTTTGCCTTCCTTTTCATTTTCTTACATGGCCATCAAAAATATTCACGACACGAGCATCTGCGAAACAGCCATCATCCCTCATTCTCGGGTCTAGGGAACTTCAGGGACCATGTATTCATGGCGCAATATGACGAAACAGCGGCAGTCTATCACCACTTCATCGTTGAATCCGCCGATGTTGCCATCCGCATCCAGAGAAGGGTCGCGAGACTTGCCAACGCAGCCTCCAGCGACGACGACGAGTCACGACAAACGCACGAGTCCAGCGAAGGCGAGGAGGAAAAGACGGAGTTTGTGGATATCCACGTCTCTTACAAAGCACTCTGCGAAGCCTCTCCCGTATTCTGTGCCATATTGCGTGGCAGGTTCCGCGAAGCACGCGAACCCACAGAAAACAAGAACATGGATAACTACTGGTATAACCCGTTCCTCATTTTGTTTGTGGATGTGGACCACGACGGCATGGTTTTCCTCCTCAAAATTATCCATTTCTGGTTTAAAGAGTTTGTGTTGAATAGTCCTTCAGTCAGAGTCTTTGGAGTTGCGGCCGAGCTCATACACCGCTTCCGGTGCGGTAATCGGCTACAAATCATAGGAGGGGCTCTTCTCGACCTACGCTTCGATACGCTGAGGACGGCCTTTTATGGAAGCCCCACCGAACGCCAGCCTTTGACACGCCAGCTTCTGTCCCACACTATCCCGAACTTGGGTGCGTACATCTTTGGTGAAAGATGTTTCTCACTGCTTTCGTTTGCATGTGTACTGGATAACCCGCTATTATTCACCACGATATGCGAGCATATTGTCTTCCACTACAGAGGCCATAACCCATACACATTACGCGAAAACAACGCGGCCTTTCCTACGTGGGCCAGATCATGTATGGCGACAAAGCCGCTGCTGGAGCCCACAATCGCGAGTATGTTTCACCTCTCCATATTTGTTTTACAAATTATTTATGATATGATATACGTTTCTAATCTCCAACTAACACATTATTGCTTTATATAGCCCGGCTGTCTGAGCGGTTCCTGTTTATCAAGATCCACATGTACAACATGATTCTCGATGTTCTCGCTGCGCTCTCCCGACAAGTCAGCCAAGTTGAAACATTCGCCCAAATCAACGCCATCATCGGAGTCGCCGACGCACACAGGAGGATGGCAGCGCGTGATATCCTGACAATTGCCGAACACATGGAAGTACTCGAGACGGATATCGACAGGATACGGAGTTGCTCCGAGTATGACGGTATAAAACTGATTTGGATCAGACTCTACGCTAAACTTCGGTCAACGCTGAAATTCAAGAGGAGCCTGGTATGCCTAGACTGCCTCAGGAGCAATGACAGGTCTGTGATCCAAGGGACGTGCCGCATTAAGCATCGCTAGGGGGCTATTCTGTGGGGAGCGCTGTCTTCTACGAATTTGTTTGGTTTGTTATACTTCGAGAAGAAAACGGAGCATGTTTGTGTTCACTTCTTTTCTTTTTTGGGTTTTTTTTTTAATGCCTGGCATTTAAAAAAAAAAGAAGGAAAGAAAGAACGTTACGAATCATATCATAAATTATGTAAGTCGGAGATTTAATATGGAAGGACAAAATAGTTGAAAAGACGTCCGGACTCTAACTTGCAGTCTTAGTATTAGTTTTTAATTTTCATATGGCCAAAGATGCTTCATCATATTTACAACTGTCCTCGACAATGTCCAACATGACGTGAAACGGAGTGACATGTCAGTGAGATATCACAAGATGGTACTTACGGGGCAGGTGGGTCCCTGGATCGCGGGCGTTCCCGCGTTGTACCTGTCTACTGCGGTAGCTTGTTACGACGTCGCCGCTACGAAGTACTTTGTAGGTCCCATATATTCGGCGCCGAGTATGTAATCAAGTGCCTGTCAAAATGGCACGATTAACGGCGAATGTTGTACGGGGGAAATTGAATGCACGGCCGGCGAAAGCATGACCGTTTTATCGGCAATTAATTTCTCGCTGACGAAAAGTGACTGTCAGCATTTGGAGCTGGGGGCTCTTCACTAATTGGTAAATACGGAGATGCGAGTCAGATACAGCGCGGAGTATGTCCTTATAACGGTATTTGGCTGGCTTTATGATTGCAGTGGACTAACGATGGATTGGATCACGTAAGACCTCTCCAACGGCCACCGGCGTTTCTCGGCTGTCGCTCGGGGTTGTGCAGCGTCGCATTTTGAAAATGAGGAGGTGCACACCCTCTTTGGCAGTACATGTAGTGTGCGTGCCACTCTTGCCATGCCTGCCAGTATTTGTCCACCATTGTCCGCTCTTGGCGCCCAATGCAACACCACCAGTTCCGAGTTTTCAACTGATGTTGTCACCTTTTATGTTTTGAAACCGTCGCATTCGCTCACCACACTTGGCACTGGACTTGGTTTGTGTGCCCAATGGCGTCGCGCGCCTTCTTTTTTCTTCTTTTTTCTTTCTTTTTTTTTTGTCTCTTTTCTTTTGTTTAACGTGACCGGTTGGCGGCTATCTATGTGACTATTATGTTGCCACCACCCGTATTTGGTTGCACGGAGTGAAACAAATACTGATATGCTGTCCATCATCCTTTTTTCCGATACAGACAACAGAAACCCTACCGAGCACCGCTCGTAACCCATACCAATGCACCTCGCACAGTTACGTATGCCAAGAACCCTGTGACAGCAATGTTGCAACTAACGACCCCAGCCAGATTCTCCACTATCTGGTGCGCGGACCATACCATTCTTTCGAGGCATATTTTTTCTGGCATTTCCGGCATTTCTGGGCCCCCCTCCTCCTTTTACCCCGGCCCGCTGTGTCACCTGCCAACTTTCAACTGCATGCTGACTGGACATGCAGAAGAGCTGGAAGCACCTGCTGCAACGGATTGAGCAGGGGCCTACGACCATCAAACGAAAAGAAAGGCGCCAAAGAACCACTGGGCGGTAATCACTGGGCGGTTTCATGCAATATACGACATTGGGAGCCGTAGAATTGCCCGGACACCGCCTTTTTATTCCTACAAAGTACGGAGTAAGACACATGTACTCGTAGACTCAACATGGAGGTGTCCGTGGCTTGCTATGGCGCAACCAATAGATACACCCCCTAGCACCAGACGGCGGGAGGAGAGGATTGGTGGGATTGACTAAACCGCAACGGACGTTTCAGCCTTTCCGGATTTCATCCTTGCTGGCTTTTGATATGCGCAGCCTAGATTTCATTAGCGGGGACCTTTTATTTTCTAATAAAATTTCACGGAATCTTCTCCGGTTAACATTGCCAGGCCTATATAGTGATTTCCGTGCGACAAAGCCATTGACATACGCGACTATCTCTACGACGGATAATGGCGGAATCACCCTAACGCAAAAAAAAATAAAAAAAAAGAAGAAGAAGAAGAAGAAAATCAACAAGTGCGCTGATGCGTGCTGCAACGAAAAGCTATTATTTTAATTGAAATGAAGTCGCATCACAGCTTGGTTGACCCTACTCAGGGTCGTGATGAAAAAAGTAGAAAAAAGGGCAACAATAAAAAGCAAGTTGAAAAAAGGGACAGCTTTTTTCGGTGGTTGACGAATGGCATAACCATTCTCTGCCATCCTACGGGCACGCGTCGGCGGCAAATGATGATCCGCCCCTGTTTGGAAAGCAACGCGCAACGCGTCTTGTGTAGGTGCATCGCGACAAAGCGATGCGATGACTGCACAAGTTTTTTATCACACGAGGTTCCTTTTTTTTTTATTTTTTTCATTTCTTTATTTCCTTTTTCTATACCAACTGTTGCTATGCTGTGAAATCAATAAAGACAAACCAAAAAAAGGACTCGCAATAAAAAAAAAAACAAATAGACCAACCACAATGCACCGTACACCTTGTAGATATACCTTCTTTACCCTTCTTCGCCCACGTAGGGTTTTTTTGCTTTTCTTTTTTTTGGTCTTTTTCTATCCCTCCGATTTTTTTAATCTGCTTTTTTTTCCATCTTCCGTCACTTAGATGGCCAGCTCGCGAGGCTCAGGACCACGACGGGGCACGATGCTCCATTCATCGAGCAGGGTCGGGCGCTGCTTGACGCCGAGGGGCAGCTGCTTGCTGCTGGTGAGCAGAACGCGGCAAGCCTCGAGACGGCCGTAGAGGGCGACATCACGACGGGCCTGGCGACGGCACTGCAGGTCGAGAATATCGAGGACACCGCGGCCGGCAGCATCGCGGACATTGACATTGGCGCCGTGGTCGAGCAGGGTGGTGAGGGCGATCTTGCGGCCGAGACGGGCGGCGACGAGCAGAGCGGTCTCGCCGCGACGGTTGCGGCCGTCGATGCGGGCGCCCGAGGCCAGCAGGGTCTCGAGGATGGCGACGAGACTGCGGGCCTTGTCCTCCTGGTCGTCGAGGATGTGCACGACAAAGGCGGTGAGCACGGTCTGGCCGCGACGGTCGTAGTGGTTGACATCGACGGGGACGCCCATACCGTAGGCCGGGTTCGGCGTGGCCGAGAGCAGGCCCTGGACGAGACGCAGACGGGTGGCCATCTGGGCGCCGTCCGAGACGGGAGCGTGCAGCAGACTGCGAGCCGAGGCCAGCGACGAGGCGAGCGACGAGGCAGCCAGGCTGGTCGGCGGCAGAGGGCTGTTGTGGCCGGCTGGCGAGGCGTCGCCGCCGGCACCGCTCTCGCCGCCGACGAGCAGGCCGCTCATGAAGCTGCTGGTGCTGGCGGACGTGCCGGGCGTGCCGCCAGTAGCGGACGAGGTGGGCTCCTTGCGGTCGAGCGTCTTCTTCTTGGGCGGTTTCTTGCCGGCGCTCAGAGCAGCACGGTACTCGTCCATGATGCGCTGGTCGACAATGGCCTCGGCCAGACAGTGCAGACCGTTGCGGCCCTCGGCGTCCTCGTAGGCGGTCTGGCTGTTGGACATGGTGACGGTGCGCAGCAGCGTCTCGTGGTGGCGGATAAAGGCATCTTCGCTCGAGAAGACGACGGGCATGTTGCCGCCGCGGAGGGCGGGCGTCGCGGTCGGCGCAATCGAGGCGACAAAGTAGCCGCCCGAGGCCGTTGCGGCGGCGGCCGCCGCCATGGGGTCGTTTCTCGTGCTGCCCTCGCCGAGGAGGGCCAGGGCGACATGCGAAAAGGCGTCGCGGCGGGCGAGGGCGGACCGATCGTAGGGAGCAGCCTGGCGCTGGTGGGACTGCGGGGCGAGGATGCTGCTCAGCAGGTTGGCATCGTTGATAAAGGCGCCCAGACGGTGGAAGAAGTTGCGGCCGTAGACATCGGTGGCGTAGATGAGGTGGGCGAGAGCGTTGCCGTTGTTGAGATCCGAGCCGCTGCCGCCCTTGCCGTCGTCGCCGGGCCTTGTCGACACGGGCTGGCGAACACGGCTGCGGAGGTGTGCGAGCAGCTGCAGCAGCGGCGCATAGGGATCGTGCAGACCGACAAACCAGCTGGACGCGAGGAGGTGCAGGAAGGTCTGGCCGGCCGTGTTGGCGGCCACCAGCGTGGCATCGTCGCAGTTGACAACCACCGAGATGAGCTGCATGTGCATCTGGATGCCGTCGCGCGAGGCCAACAGATGCAGCAGCGAGTGGCCGAAGCGATCGCGACGCGTCAGGTGGTGGTGGCGCGTCTGCTGCTGCGAGGCGCCCTGCGGCTGCGTCTGTTGCTGCTGCGCCAGATCGTGCAGCATCGCCTGCGCATCGCCCGTCAGACGGCCATCACCGAGAACCCAGAACGAACCGTCCTCGAGAGCAGCGGCGCCGGCAGCGTCGGCAATGGCGCACCAGCAGCGCTTCTCGCGGAGACCCAGGCCGCGGCTGCCCTTGCCGCGACGGCGAGCAGGGTTGGCCAGGTTGGCGGCCTCCTGGCGCTGGCGGTCGTCCTTGAGCATCTGCTCCTTGTTGTGGAAGGGGCAGTTCTCGTCGTTGCGGTACTGGTAGGCCGTCAAGAAGTCGCCAGGGACGGCGAGTCGCGGATCGCCGGCGCTGTTGCCGCTGGCGCCCACGATCGTGCCCGAGTTGGCCTTTGGTGTCGCGCGCGAGCGCCGAGTCTTGGCGCGGCGGGCCGTCTCGTCGTCGTCGGTGCGCGGGCTGCGCTCGCTGCCGCCGAGGCGCCGGGGCAGCGAGGACAGGTCGTCTTCGTCGCCGCTGGGAGTGCCGTAGACCTCGACGTCGCTGTCGTAGACGCCAAAGCTGCCGCCGCTGGCGTTGCTTGCCACGCTGCTGACGCTGCCGCGCCGGCTGCTGCCCGTGGTGGGATCGCGACCCGTGCGCGGTGTCGAGGCCGTCGACGGGTCGTCGTTTCCGTCGCTGATACTAAAGCGCCGCAAGAGGTTGGCGACCTGGTTGGCGTAGTGCGTCGAGCAGCCCGACAGACGGTTCTTGAGGTCATGGATCGTCTCCGTGCTGACATCCGACGAGGCGTCCGAATCTGTCGAGTAGGCGCCCGAGCTCATGCGGCGCTGGCGCTGGTGCTCGCCGTAGAGAGGCAGCTGGCTGCTGGTGATGCCGGGGCCCGACTCAAACGGCGGTGGCGCAGCGGTGTGGTCGGCGTGGTAGGGATGTTGCGTGTGGTTCGACGGGCCGGGCTGCTGGTGCTGGTGCTGGTGCTGATGCTGGTGAGGCTGGTAGCCCATCGAGTGGTGAGGGTGCTGCTGGTGAGACTGGTGCGGGTGCTGCTGGTGCTGATGCGCCTGGTGTTGCGGGTGCTGCTGGTGCTGGTGAGGCTGGTGCTGCTGCTGCTGCTGGAGATCGAACTGGCTGCCGCCGAGGCCCAGACGGCCCGTGGGATCGCCGCCCGCCTGGTTGTCGTAGACGCCGCCCCATCCAGTCGTGCCCATGTAGGGCGTCATGCCGTGCGTCATCTGCTGCATCGAGAGCGGATGCTGGTGCTGGGGGTGCTGCTGGTGGCCCGGGTGCACCTGGTGACCAGGGTGCTGCGACGCATGCTGGCCCGGGTGCGTCTGCTGCTGGTAAAAGTCGTGGTAGGGCTGCTGCTGCTGCTGGAGGCCGGCCGGCGGCGGCAGGAACGTGCCCGTGGGCTGCGTCGAGTACGGCTGCGACGCGTGGTGCTGGTGCTGCGCGTGCGACGGGTACTGCTGGTGGTGCTGCTGGTGAGGCGGCTGCTGGTGATGCGACGGGTGCTGCTGCTGGTGCGGGTGCTGCTGCTGATGCTGCTGTCCATAGGCCGGCCCGCCGTGGCCCATCTCCTGCTTGATGCCCATGTTACCCATCATCACATTGTCGTAGCTACTGTGCATGGACTGCTGGTAGTGGTACGGCTGCTGTTGCTGTTGTTGCTGCTGCTGCTGCTGCTGATGCGGATCTTGTCTTTGGTGTTGCTGCTGCTGCTGTTGCTGTTGCTGTTGCTGGTGAGACTGCTGTTGCTGCTGGTGTCCTTCTTGGCCGTGTTTCTTCCAGGGGCGTCGTGTGCGCTTCGAAGATGCGGAGAGCAGGCGCAGCCGCTGGTTCATGTCCTCGCGCGACTCGGGGCGCAGATAACGCGGGTCGTGATCCAGCATGTTGTGAATGGTCTTTTGTGCCGAGTTTTTCCTAGCCGCTTGTCAACTCGTGTTCTCGTATACTCGTTTTCTCCGATGCGCCGCTTCGTCGACTTCCATCGTCGGTTGTTTTGTGAATCCGTTGTTCGTCCCTGTCAGGAGACCTACCTTGGTTTAAACACGTCGTCCTCCAGAACCTTGAGGATCTTGTCCACCGACAGCGTCGTGTACATATACAGCCGGGCAAGCTTGCGCGCACGCGTGCTCGTCCATTGCGGCGGCCGGCCGATGCGACCAGGCACACTGCTGCCCTTGCCGCCGGATTTTCCAGAGCCGCCACCAGACGCCGAGCCGGACCCCGCGCCGGAACCTGTGCCGGGGCCAGCCAGGTCCAGCTCGTGGCCGGGATCAATGGGCGGCACCATAGTGCTGCTGAAAAAGCGCTTGCGTGCGCGTGGTTGAGAGGGGTGGCTCGTTTCGCGTTGGATGCTGTCAGATGTACCCGTCTGCTAGTTCGGCCTCTGATGTTACCGTGAGTTTGGTTGGCGGCGTGGGTCGGCGCGGTTCCCCCTCGTCACTATGGCCCTTGCTGGTGGCGGGATGCGCAAGCTGAATTTGTTTTTTGGGTGGGAGTTTATTGCGCGTGGCGAGATGCGTAAAAAAATGCGAGGCGCAATCCAGAAGCTGTAGTGTGCGCAGTATTTTCCTTGTGTGAGTGTGTGCTTTTTCTCCTTGGGCGCAAAAAGAGTTATTGTCAGGACCGGCGGGTGCTGCACAAGAGGAAAAACGTGAAATTGCCAAGGCGTGCCGTGAGAGTTGTGAGGGCGAATAGAAGGTGTGTAGTGGCCGCAATGTGACGATCGAGGGGAAAGCGGATGTGGAAAGAAAAACAGAGGAGGGAAAGGGAAGAAAAAAAGAAACAGAAAAAAAAGAGGAAAAAGAAACAGATGTAACGGAGAAAAAAAAAGACAGCAAGGTAACGGGGTTAAAGGTGAAAATGGCAAAAAACTAAAAACATGGGCAAATCCCAAGGTGTAAACTGGGCAAACCTCAAACGTGGCAGGCGAGATGGGAGGCTGCTCCCGATCGCAGGCGAGCAAAATGGCAGGAGGCGAAACGAACACGGACTAGAATGGAAGAGAAAAAAAAAAACGACAAGAGGAAAAAAGAGACGGAGACGAAAAAAAAAAAGAAACAAAAAAAGAAAACGGAGAGAAATGTTAATAAGGGGGAAAAAAAGAGGAAAAACAAAACCAAATGCAAATGCAAAAAACTCCGTCTATCCTTTCAATGCATCAACATGTGGGATATGTACGAAACGAACATGGAATAAGACTAATAAGAAAAACAAAAAGGGAAAAAGAATAGGGAAATACAAGTAGAAAAGCAAGGCTCGGAACAAAACTGTGAGGGAAAAAATTGGAGAGCGGCCGTTAAAAGAAAAAGGTTTACGTTGTATGAACAAGATCAACAGTCAAGCAGAGCGTAAAAACGTAAAGAGACTAAGAAATGACAACCGAGAGAGAGTATTGGTAGGGCATGGGGAAAACACGAGAAGAAAGAGGTTCAGACAAAATAAAGAGACGATACCTTGCGTAGTCGTTGGATCCATGCAGCAAGAAAAAAAATAAAAGACGAGAAAATGCAGCCCGCCGTTTTTTTATTGTACATGTACATATATAGGTACCAAGTACAAAAGCGACTCTGTAGTGGATAAACTGAGCGACAGAAGGGAAGAGAAAGCTGTGGTGGGGGAAGCGCATATGAAAAAGGGAGCTCAGGCAACCAAAGATGGGCCAAAGAAAAAGAGGGAAATGAATATCGGGAAAAAGAATACCTTGGTGGGCAAAAGAGGGAAAAAATAACAGGTGTGGCGACGGGAACGATCCATCCTAGAAAGAATCGGGGAAAATAAAGTTAATTAGTATCCTTTACCACTGTGATGGAACACCAGATAAGGACACAAGTACACTGTGCGCCTAGTCCTTGCAAAGAGGTACTACAGGGTACTGCGTGTAGTAATATCGTGTTTGGAAAAGTCATCCTTCGAGCTGGTCATAGAAACACCGAATAACAAAAGCAAGGTCTTCCAGTCGGAGACGTTGACAATGCTATTGACAGTACAATGGTGTCCAAAATAGCGTCCTTTTGTTAGAAGAACGAGGGTACGCACGCAAAGTGCGAACAGCGGAACATCGGGACCAGGTGGCTTTTTTCATTAATGCACCGTTCGAACGGTTGGAAGGGGCCATGAATTGAAGCTGCATACTCGGACATGATCAAGACCTTGGCGGGTGGCAGGGAAAAAAAATAATAAACAAAAAAAATGGAATAAGTGCGAGTTAAACTAAAACGGGCACTTGATTCGTCCGAGCCCTTGGCTGCGGGTGCCGGCGGCGAACTACGAGTACGGCAATGGCTAGGAACATCGCAGGAGGAAAGGCGAAGATGAAGGAGCGGGAGGGCGCGAGCTGAGAGCTTTCATTACGCGAAAATGGCATGGGCAAGCGCAGGGGAAAAAGGGGCAGGCAAAGGGAAAAAGAAGCAATGAAAAGGCCAGCGTGCCAGAGTGCCAGAGAGGGAAAAAGAAACAAAGAGACAGGAAAAAAAGAATGAAAAGGGGGGGTCAAAGTGTAAAAAAGGGCCAGGCGACAAACCAGGGGAGCTAGAAATGGAAAAAAGACGAACCGAGGAATAAAAAAGTTGAAAAGTACATGTACTTTGTACCTGGTCGTCCTTTGTACACACAGCCCAAAATACGGAGCAGGCCCGGCAGCGCAAAATGGCCATGGATGGAAAGAAGAGACAAAGACGTAGTTTGCGGATGTCTCCAAATTACAAACTATGGGATTGTTCGTGGTAGATGGAGAAGATACAATGCCAAAAAGAAAGATTGCGGACTTGCATAAAGCAGAACCTGGGCGATCACACCTACCCGGTTCATCTGATGTGCCAATACATTACGGTAGGTAGAAATCCCTGCAAGAAATCCTAGAATGCTGCCACTTCCATTCATTTCAACTCCGCAGCACGGAGTACATAGATGGACGCACGGAGTACTCGTGGCAGCCACCTCCTGCCTCGGACTGAACGGGCTCTGGGCAGACAGCTACAGAGTACGCGCTTTTGGGCTTCTAACGATGTGTCTTACAGCATCTTTGGCCATAGAAAACATTGCGCTACGGACGAGCGGATAGTCCATCGGCTTGGTGCGGGTTGCAGACAACCGGGGGAGCAGCAAAAACAGATGCCAACGTTTGGGGAGTAAAAGGATTTTTTAAAATAAAACAAGTAAATAATAATATAATTAAAGATCATGGGACAGATCAAAAAGAGCCGCAAAGGACCAGCCCATGTACAGAAGGGGAATGGAAGCAGAAGAAAAGAACAAACGTAGCTTGACGCGCTACGGTAGACAAAAAAAACACGGCATTCGAAGATTGGTCATGGATGACATAAACGCATCGGACTGCCGCATTTCATACTTTCCCATGGCAAAAAAAAAAAAAGAAAAAAAAAGAAAAAGAAAAAAACACGATCAGGCATACAGCTACCATTTGACATTGTCTGTCCAGAAAAGAAACACACGGAGAGCGGATTCCGTGCATAAATTGCGTCTATCTACGAAGTACTCTGTACTCCGCAGCGAGATCGCAAATAAATTTGATAGAAAGAATGTACTCCGTACTCCGTATTGTAAGATACTCCGTACATGTATGCCCTCCAGTCGCCACTCGTACTCTCTCAGCTGCTGCACAACATGGCGATCCGACAGCGCGTCCATGTTTTTTTTTTTTCTTTTTCTTTCTTTTTGTCGGGGCGACAATCCACCCAGCACAACGCTCTGGCAGCGCCTATTCCTCTTTGTATATTTTCCACTTGTGCGGGCCCTCACAAAAAAAGAGGTGGCAGGGGGGGGGGGACGGTAGCGGTGTCCAGACAAAGTAGAGAAAAGGGAAAAATAAGATGAACGGTGAGAGAGAGCGAGAAAGAAATGGTGATGCTAAATAGGGCCGAGGTAAAGCGCAAGATATGCGTCGCCAATGGATGGGATCATCCATGTACTCTGTATTTTTTTGTGCTCGTTGAAATTCTACAGACAGTTTTGTGATCGCATACAGGTAGTATAATAAGGAACTCTATATTAAATTGAATGGATGTCGTAGGGCTGGTTTTTCTTTTTTTTCACAACTTTGGAATACATGTTCCCTGTACCTCTCCCCTCCCTAGGAGAAAAAAAAAAGAGGAAAAGTATGGTTCGGCCAATGGTTTTCCATGTCTCGCCATCGATGAAACGGCAGGGGGGACGGCGCGAGTAGAAAAGCAAAGTGAGGGGCAGCAGCCACGAAGGAGGGAGAGGGACCTGCAGGATGACGCCAGCCAACTATGTCAGCACAACAAAAAAAAAAAAAAAACATATGGGACATCTAGTGGCCTTTTTCTCGCAATGATATTTTATGGCCAGGCCGGGCTGGTCGCCGGCCACTTGGCCACCGGCTGCTTGTTTCCCTTCCTGGCTTGGATGGGATCATACGTCATCCGTCTCGGATATGTATATACACGTACAAAGTACATATACTCGCTGAATGTATATTGTGGCTGCCATTGGTACAAGATACGATGGGAGAAGTACAAGGTACTATAGCAATACGGGTGCGAGTACACACTACTAAACCTCGAGTAGTGCTCCCGTAGTGGTACGGAGGACGAAGTAGTGCTAATTGTGCCTGTAGGTAGTGTACGAAGTAGTGCGAGTACGTACTCTCGTGACACCAACAGCCAACGGGCAGACCCGAGGGACTGGATCCGGATAGGTAGCACAAAGGAGGCTCGGGGCGTGATGAACGAGAAAAAATAAATGTCAGGTCTGCTGGGATAACTAAGACGGTTTATTTTTCTTGGTGTTGTTAATTCTGCTTGCTGAGGCTTCCAGTCCTGCAGTAAGATACCTACTCCGTACGGAGTAGACATATTTCATGCGTCCTGTTAGTTCCAGTGATGGCGCAGCTGGGCACGTGGCCATAAAACCTCGGCAGTGCGATACATAAAAGTGCGGTACACGCTCGATTGCGCCGGCGCTATGTTAAAGCCCGGCAGCTTAAAATAGATGGTCAGCATGCAACTTTGCAAGAAAAATAAGGCTCGGATAAAATAATGAGACAAGTTTAGTCAACCGTCTATATCTATCTTACGCCGTGAGATACATTGCACAGTACATGTATCTAGCTGCGACGTGGTGCGGCCGCGGACTATGGCC
This sequence comes from Intubia oerlemansii, assembly GCA_020002355.1. Classification (NCBI taxonomy): domain Eukaryota; kingdom Fungi; phylum Ascomycota; class Sordariomycetes; order Ophiostomatales; family Ophiostomataceae; genus Intubia; species Intubia oerlemansii. The sequence goes on along the minus strand of JAGKRZ010000021.1, from coordinate 60,457 downwards.
GGCCGCGCGGAGTCCATTGCGCCGTATGTAGGTAGCCGTGGTATTCCAGAACACTACATGTACAAGTGCCCAAAGCCCACGACAGCTTGATTAACGGGCTGCACTGATCAGCCCATCTCATTGTCTTGGTTTGTCATGATTATGTCTGGACTTTCGCCTCTTGTTTACTCTCAAAGCCTTGAAGCCCAACGTTTTCTTTTACATTTTCTATTTTGTCATCTGAATTTTTTTTTTTCTTTTTATCTTTTCCCCCTGTCCGATTTTTTATTCCTCTTTTTTTCACTCCGTAACCTCCATTGAAAATCCCGTTCAACCGCTTTGCCTTTAAGCCAACTAACGCACCCATATGGTTAAAGTCTCCCGAGATAGGCAGCCCAAAGGCAAGGGCAAAAGGGATCGGCCGCGTGTACATGCCAGTACTAGGCGTAGGTAGGTACAGCGCATGAGGGTACCGGTACTAATGTCCAGATGTATTTTGCGGCCTTTTAAGGCCTGTATGCATACACGGTCCGCACTTTCTAGTACTTCCTTTTTGCGAGCAGCCCTCAGCCGGTGAGGTATCACTGGGCCGATAAATGTACAGCTACCCGCAATGCCTGTAACACCTGCCTGCAACAGAGAGCCATCCAATGGAAGAAACCACCCTTCCAGAAGTCAGCCACAAACTAATCCAACCGCGGCACGCGGCAGCGCAACGCATAGACAATGCTGTTTGTGTGACCCATCACGTTTTGTGCGACGTGTGACACACGCCCAAATAAACAAGTCGTAGGATGTCATGCCCCTCACAGTCAGCCATAGCAGCCATAAGAGTGCTCATTACTTCGCAAACCCCTCCCCTCGCTTCTTCGGCATCACCACTGTTTCGCCCATCCTTGGCATATAGCACCAGACCCGCCTGCATCTCCCGAGATATTCATCCATATCTGCTCGCTTTTGCCTTTTGCGGTTCCTCATTTCGGGCCTCAACGGAGTGCGTTCCTTTTTTTTTTTTCAAAAACTTAAAAAAAAAACCTCATATAGACTCCGCACGGAGCGGCTGCCAAAGGGCGAATTACTCCATATCCGCTTCAGACGACTAATCAACCGACGGCCAACCCGAGCTGTCGTGATCATCCGCTACTGCGGTCTGAGGACCACAGCAACTTTTTTACCAGCAAGAAAGTGCTTGACTTCGGGACCGCAAATGTACATATACAAAGACCACAAGTACCGCCCTGCGAGCCACTTTCCGTAGCTTCGCCCTTTTCTGTTTATCCTCTTGTTTGTGTTTTTTTTTTTTTCAATTTTTTATAGTTTTTCCACGTATTTGACAGTTTGTCGACAGCTCTCGGTCTCTTTCAGAGGTGTCCACGGTGTCCATTTTGTTTTCCATACGATCAGGTACCTGCCATTCGGGGTAACTGATGCGCTGAGGGGATGAAAAAGCCGAAAAATGTCGAAAGCAAAATGTAATAAAATGTCGTCATATATTCCGTACGAGGTATCAAAAAGAAATAATAATTAAATAAATAATTAAATAAAAAACCTCTCTCTTCGACTTCTGTGCTATGAAAAGCATACGGAGTACATCGTACTCTGGTGAACTACCCACGATGTGTTTCTCGATCTGGCTGCTATAGATGTCACTGTAAATGGAAACACAACGCGTCCTGCCAGCCACAGCCGCACAATTGACAGCTCGACACGGAATACTCCGTTGGGGTTATATCGAGTACAGAGTGCGATGGATGGCAGATGCTCAACGCTGAGTCGCACAAGTACGAGCCTTTCTATGAACCGTGCGTTGTGTGTCGTGCATCGCGCATCGTATGTGGTTCAATGCACATCCCTGACCGAACAGGAGGGGATGGGACACCTACTCCGGAGAACGATATGGAGATCTCTCGGTATCCCAGGTCAAGACCGTATGCTTTCCCTCCGAGATCCCTTCTCCGCTGTACGGAGTACATTACAGATTAACGTGGCTTACGCGTTTCAGTCCTATGAGACGCACCATAAAAAATACTTCATACGGAGTAGGTACAACACGTTCCTCCGATATATCTGTTATCCACAGCGGCAAGCCGGCCGAAATGGTGGGAGGGCGATATGCGTTCATTTTTTTTACCATCCTTATCTTTTCATCTCGCCGCTTTTTGGCCGACGAACACTTATGCAGCTGTTTTCGTGGCTTTTTACTTCCTTAATTTTTTTCTTTCTTGGCACAGATACCATCCAAATTGTGGCTTGCAAAAAACGTAGAAGTACAGAAATCCCAGTGATCAAAAGTACGGTTCAAGCCTTGTTGCAAAGGTAGGACGTAGAACGATGGAAAGCACCGTGTTTCATTTTGTCGTTCGTCCTGTCGTGCACGTCGAGGCAAGTACACACCTTTTTTTTGTTGCCTCCCATCTGCCGCCAACGGTCGGTAAAAAGCTTGGTACTGCAATTTTCCCCAGTCTCTCCCACTCTCCCTCGCGCTTGTCGAACCAAGCGCGAGCAGCGCGGCACTCGGTGCGCGTACGACATAATCGCAACGGCCTGCCACAAAGAGCGCGTGTACTCTGTACATGTACTATACGAACTGCTTATAAGAGGGCTTGTACTTTGTACCACCAGTCTGCACCTCAATGTCTACCAGCAATGGTTGATACGGCACGTTCAACTACCTAAATAGTTTGGAGTAAATGCGCTATGCGCAACATTCCAAGATTTCTGTTCGTCATATATCGATTTTCCATCGAACAGCTGCAGGCGTGAGAGATGTAAAAGCCAAGAGTGCAAAGTATACTTTCTACAATGCTCACACACAAAACACACACAAACATGGCCCAGCTGCCCATATGGAAATTGCCAGACGGTGGAGAACAATGGGCAAAATACTTTTTAACCATAACAGGAACATGTACCCAAGCGGGATATGTACTCCGTAACGAAGTACAGCACGGCCGGCGTGAATCCACTGGTCTTTGCTCTTCTAGGAAAAGAGCTGGCCCACTGTCAAGACTGTGGATGCTTTTGTTCTCGCTCTTCTTCGTCTTCTTCTTCTTCTTCTTCTTTGTTTTTGCCCCTTTCTTTTCTTCTTTTTGTGGCTTTCTTTTGGGTGTTGATTTTCATTTTTTTCTTTGCTTCTTCATTTGGTCCGTGTTGCTCTTGACTCGTCCCCGTCCACCGGGGAGCGGAGACGGGACGGGGAAGACACCGTCGACAAGCGAGCGTTTCTGAGCACGGCCTCGCATGTAACTCGTACTCTGAATGTATACGAGTATTTCTGCCAAATACGAGCTCCTCCGTAACTTTCAATTCAGTCAACGTTACACAGAGCTCCCGGGTACCGCGGCAGTGGGCTCCGCAGTTTTTGGTGGCGAGCTCGGACACACTGAACAAAACCTCTCACGGCCTCTGCGGCATCGAGCTCCGAGTCACGTCGGGCTTTGGCCGACAATGCAAAAAAGAAGAATCGGTGATGCTCGGCCATCTATCGGCGACGTGCGGAAAATGCCGGATAGTGGGCATGTGCATCGTACGATGTGCGCAAGACAAGGGAGATGGGGGATTTGCTTCTTCTGGTATGGTAAGAAATGCCGTCGAATCAAGAGCAGCTTCATAGCACGAGATTGGCAGGTGACATGGTCCATTCCAAGAGACTTTGCGGGAGATCAAATCAGACGAGCCTTTGTAAGCCGTGCGACCGTCCAGAGCTTGCTCCCTTACTTTGGGCCATGTCGTCCGTTGTCATCTTTGAATCCATCTGCACAGTCATGTCACCCTTTTCCGCGTAAAAGTTGGCATGCCGTCCTTGTCGGTGTCGGGGGTTTGTGGGTAGCCCGAGGCCTGTCCGCCGTTGCCGCTCGACGTCAACGGAGTACTTTTGTATGCCTTTTGACTATTCCGCAGTTTCATCGGGCCAGATCTTATCTGCCTGCCGGACAGAATCATAAATCCTTGCCAACTGCTGCATCAACATGTTACAACGGTGTAATATATTACAGCTCGGCCCTCCCGCCGTTGCCATCTTACTGATGCATGTCAGATTTTAACCGTATTTAACCAGCTCAAAGCTTGGCGCTGAATGAAGTGCCATACGAGGGCTCACGGAAATCAGACATCAGCCCTAGGTGTTACTTTTTCTTTCTTTTTCTGGTCGCTAATTCCGGCGACGCCCATCTGAACTATTGTAAACCAGACCTGTGAGGCCTACGCATTCGTGTAGGATCCTGCGAACGTATGACATGCGCATGCATCGCTCAAAAGGGAATTCAATCTCTTGACCGCTCCGCGTCGCCACGATGGGCTGCTGACCCGCTGTCTGCTCTTAAACGGCTTGGCGGACTGTAGGTCTCGTTTGCAAAAGGTCGTTGTCGACAAAGTGCGCCAGTGTACGAGTACGAGTAAGGCGGCGAGGCACAGAAATGGAATGAGGACTAGTCAGGGCTCTTGCTGCATCGTACCTTGCTACGGACGGACGTAAGACGGAGATGATTGTTTCCAATGTAAGAAAAAGCTTATTTTGTAATTTTTACCTTTGTTTCCCCCGCGTCTACGAATTTTGCCTCTTGAAGAAAGCCAAGCATTTTTGTCAGTTTTTCCCTTTCTTCCTCCCCCGGCGTTGAAGAACCTAAGCACGATGCGATCGATGGCAAAGAGGCAAAGGGCGATGTGTAATATAAAAACGGTTGGAGATATAAAAATATCCAGTGCAAACGAAATAAGAAATAAAAATTAAGGTGACGGGAAGAAGAGGACAAAAGGCAACTGCCGCTGCCCGTTGGTATCTCCGCGGACAACAAGTGGAAGAAGAAGAAGAAGAAGCTATCGTGCGACTTCCCATCCACTCTTGTGCAACAACCTATGGTGATTGATACCATTACTTGCAGCCTCAACATCGGCTGCCATGCTGAACTGCAGCAATGATCCATTGTAAGGGCATTCCAACACGAATCGGCCAAGTTTCATTCGGCGCTGACATTTGCTGAGGCCAGGCGGACCGCGCCATCCGTGAGCATCGGTCGCTGCGACAAGAACACCGCAACGCGCGTGGCTGTAAGATACACGTATCCGTCTGCCCATGACGAAAGCCAGCTCTACTATGCTTCGGTGTTTCCCCGAGGCTTTACAACTCGATGCGTAACGGCTTCTCATCCTTTGTACCCTCGCCGCGATCACACCACAGCAATTTCGCCCTGCAGCGTCGATCCTTGTGCGACACTACGCGGCGCAAAGAGATTGTTTCAGCACACAGATCATTGACAAGGAGGAGTCTGATCCATGCCCCTTGTCGTACGCCATCCAAGCCATTCCAAAAAGCAGACTACCAGGGAGCCCCTGTCGATGAGCAATGATAGCGTGGTGAGGCACATAAGCATGTGCGTATTCCGCGTGGCCTATCCAGGAAGGTAGGTAGTTTCCTGCCTTGGTTCTCTGCCAAGGCAAGCCACCGCAAGCCACTGCAGAGCACTGCATGTCTTTGTAGGCGCCTGTCCTGTTGTTGCTATCCTGTATTTGGTCATCGGTGATTGCATTTTATGGATCAGCTTCGGCGGAGCGTACCAGCGTAGGAAAGGTCTCCGGCCTTCTTAGGCGGCCAGTCTGAGGGGAATCACACTGGAAATACCACGTAGAGAAGAAGGAAGTATGATCCCGGAAACCACGGGGGAAATGTACTCCGTACGCGTCAGATCTCAAGTTCGGAGTTAAATGGACAAGAATACAATTAAACTAGGTTGTGCAAGGTGAATAAAAATCAAACTAAATTCTCTCTTGCCTTCCGTCATATGTCAACCTTAAAAATTACTACGAAAAAAAAAAAAAAACCTTAATGCGTTCCCGCAAGATTTTTTTTTTTCGACAAAAAGGAAGGATGTAAGACAAAAGAGCTGCATACCTATATAATATCTCCTTTAACGGAACTCACAACGTAAAATTTCCTATCACGTAGCGCCGTAAAAGAGCCTCGTATGTCCAAAGAGGTAGGTAAAATTCATATCTTACATCTTACGCGTACGTCTACAAGGATTGTATCGTGAGATTCTAGCGAGTCGATTATTTTCACAATCCCACGAGCTCAGCATCCTTCTCATAGCATGCATACATTGCTGCCATGCTAATTTTATTACGCTCATATCTGGTAGGGTCATGAGGCATGCCAGGCCACATTGTGCTGGCTGTGCAGGCATCGTGAGACTTACGCATCGGACATTCCGATATGAAGGCCTGACTCCAAGACATGCAGTTCCATGACGGAACCGAAGAGCTGGTTCGGCACAACGGGGTGAGATTGTGGTGACAACCTACGCATGTAAAACAATGAACGCGGCACACGACAGGTAACGTGGAAGCTGAGTAGGTGCCGCAGGCCGTCGAGAGCACATTCCAAGTACAACGCACGCGTCCATTGGCTACGAAGCTGTGTAATTATAGTGAATATAGCTATAATGCATGCTAGGCGAACAATTACCACTATAGTTACTGCATGGACCATATTGCAGGCCGCTACAAAGTCCTTCCGGTCGCTGTAATTATCGCCCGCGTACAGCAGCTATTAAACTCACATTTGCAAAGTACTACAAAAAAGTGTCGCTCTCATGTTGCAAATTTGATCGCCTATGTCCATCAGGAGTAGACATTTCCCATACACGATGGCTATTGTCAAAGCATCTCGGTTGTTGTTTTCGGACGTAGGAACGCAGGACCTAGAATAGAAGCACGAACTATGTGCACCATGAACACGGATAGTCCCGTCCCCGCCGGACCGAAAATGACTAAGCAAGCAGCACATCGGGTCACGTGCGTATATCAGATGGCTGATAATGATAAGATTTCCGATAACAAAAAAAAGTTGTGCAATCGCCATTGTTGACATCCTGCATCGACACCAGCCAGCGGCAGTCTCTTGTCGCCCGTGCCCAGCCAAAACCACCCAAAGCAGCCACATTCACCCGACAAAATGGGAAAGAGAAAGGTCGCGGCGCTCGAGAAGATCGATGCGGACTTGTACGTCGAGAACATTCCCAGCGGTTATTGACAATCTATGCTAACAATTCCCAGCGCGAGTCTGCAGTACAAGATTCGGCGTGACCCCAAGTGAGTTATTTTTTCTGGAGGGTGCGGCACATCGAAGCCCAATTCTAACCCCCAGGTCGTACGAGGACGAGTTCCAGCGGCAGTACGAGCAATATGGTGAGTGTCACGGGCTGCGGCATCCATATTGCCCTTCTTCCTAAGCCTCCTGATTCATCGGCTTTCGCTAACTCTCCCTCAAGTCTCCCAACGAGACCTTTTCGTCGCGGCGCCGGCCAACGCATCGACCGATCAGATCCGCGCATTCTACGACCTGATTGACCTCATGGCACACATCGCCGACTGCTACCCCGACGCCCTGTCCGGTCTGCCCAGCGATCTCGCCGACATCCTCACCCAGCACCACGCAGTGCTTCACCCCGAGCTTCGCGAAAAAATTGTCGGCAGTCTTGGCCTGCTGCGCCGCAAGGACATTGTCGATGCGCCGACCTTTGCCCAGATCCTCTTCCCGATTCTCGTCAACACGCCTAGCAAGACGCTCCGCGCCCTTCTCTTCCGCCGCATCGTGGCCGATCTGCGTAACAGCAACAGCCGCGCCAAGAACCACCGCCTCAACCGCACCGTCCAGACCGTGCTCTTCAACCTGGTGACGTCGGACAAGACCTCGGCACGCCCTATCTGGGCCGTCAAGATCATCCGTGAGCTGTGGACGCGTCAGATCTGGACGGACGCGCACCCCATCGCCGTGATGCGCCAAGCCTGTCTGAGCGACAATGAAAAGGTTGTCGTCTCGGCCGTCCGTTTCTTCCTCGGAAGCGACAAGGCGCGCGAGGAGCTGGAGGACGACGACAGTGACGACGAGGCGGCCAACAAGTACGGCGGCGTGCTCGGCGGCGGCGGCGGCGGTCCCGTGGACCTCAAGAAGCTCAAGCAGGCCAACCTGCACAACAAGAAGACCAAGAAGCAGGCTCGTCGGTACGAGAAGGCCGTCGACAAGGTCAAGAAGATGGAGCGCAAGAAGAGCCAGCCGCAGAGTCTCAACTTTTCGGCACTGCACCTCCTGCACGCCCCGCAGGACTTTGCCGAAGCGCTGTTCAAGCGTCACCTGCAGTCGACCAAGTGCAAGTTCTCGCTCGACAGCAAGCTCCAGGTCCTGCAGCTCGTCACGCGTCTGCACGGTTCTTACAAGCTCATGGTGCTCGAGCTGTTCAGCTGGTTCACAAAGTACCTGACCCCGCGCCAGCCCTCGGTCACGACGTTCCTGGCCTCGCTGGCCCAGGCGGCGCACGACGAGGTGCCTCCGGATGCCCTGGAGCCGCTGGTGCGCAAGATTGCCAACGAGTTTGTGACGGAGGCGTCTGCTGCCGAGGTGGCCTCGGCCGGTCTGAGTGCCATTCGCGAAGTGGCCAAGCGCCAGCCGCTGGCTCTGGACGAGACGCTGCTGCAGGACCTGGTGCTGATGCGCAAGAGCAAGGACAAGAGCGTCATGATGGCTGCTCGCGGTCTGCTCTCGCTGTACCGTGATGTCGGCGCCGAGCTGCTCGAGAAGAAGGATCGCGGCAAGGAGGCCACGATGGGTCTGCGCAGCGGCGAGATGAAGATGCGCAAGTACGGCGAGACATCTGCTGGCGGTATCGATGGTATCGAGCTGCTTGAGCAGTGGAAGGCCGATGAGAAGAAGCACAAGCGGGCTGCTGCCAAGGGCAGTGACGACGAAGGCGACAGCGATGACGATGATGATGATGACTCACAATCCGAGGCTGGCTCGAGCGAGTGGGACTTGTCGGACGACAGCGACGATTCGGGTGGCTGGATTGATGTCAGCAGCGACGAGGAGACCGAGGCTATTCCCCGTGTCAAGCGCCAGCGCAAGAACAAGAAGGACGACAGCGATGATGAGGAGGACGAGGAGGATGAGGACGACGACGACGACGACGACGACAGCGATGACGACTCGGACAAGGACTCGGATGCTGAAGACAAGCCGGCTCCCATCTCTAAGCTCGCCACCACCACCATTCTCACGCCGGCCGATCTGGCCAAGCTGCGCGAGCTGCGCACCGAGGCTAGCGTCAACAAGATCCTGGGCAACAAGCGCAAGGCTGGTGACAGCGAAGGCGCTGCGCCCGCTAGCAACAGCAGCCGCTACCAGAAGGCCGTGACTGCCCTCCACCTCGACGACGGTGTCACTGCCGCCGATATCGAGCTGGCATCGACCCTGCGCAAGACGACCAAGGAAGAGCGTATTGCCCTGGCCCAGCGCGGCAAGCCCGGCCACGAAGAGGGCACACAGCGCCAGTCTACCCAGGCGGCCCGCAAGGCCAAGAAGATGGCCGAGGGCAAGTCCATGACCAATGCCGAAAAGGCTCGCAAGAAGAACATCTTTATGACGCTCGGCAAGGCTCGCCGAAAGAACCGCCGCAGCATGACGGAGACGCGCAAGGCTCTTCTCGGACACATTACCCGTGCTAAAAAGGGTGGCCGCCGGGGTAACAATGACTAATGCAGTGGTGTTTTATTTTTGTGTATTTATATTCGACTATCATTGTATTGTGTTTCTTCTTTTCTTTCTTGTTCTCGTTCTTTTTTCTTCTTCTCTTGTGACCCATTTTGCCAGCGCTTTTTTATGCCTCCATGTGTTGCAGCCTGCATCTTGCGTTGACTGCGAAGGCCATGTTCAAACAGTTGTCCATTTCTATCATCTACCTACCTAGGTAAGATGCATATTACCGGACAGCTTATGCTTCTACCTATGCTTTCTGCATGCTGCCCTGCCTCTTGTGCATGCGTAGAATTATATCAGGTTCGGGATAATATAAGACGGGCTCATTTTACGTTTAACATTTCATAAATGAAGAAAATGATGATAAAAAAATAGATAAAGGAAAAGAAAAAGAATATAAAGAGACTATAGAATAAGAGGAGGGGGTACGTTTTGTTGAGGTTGTGTTTTGTTGAGATTCCGGCGCATGAGACGCCGCGGATGGATCTTGAGGGTCCATTCCTTTGCTGCTTTGCGGACCTTGGCGCCACCATGGTGTATCCTGAACTTGACCGACATCAGGGCGTCGGACTCGAGCTCTGCATGGCGGCTTGCCATCGGATGGAGCATATCATCGGCCGACTGCAGCACCCGAAGAGCATCGTTATGGCGATAGAGCTGCAGAGAGAGCTCGCCAGCGTCCTTGAACAGGTTGGAAAACTCTGCAGAGGGCTGCAGGGTGCCGCTCAGCACTTGTTCGGCGTACACCTTGTGGAGGCTGACGACATGCAGATGATGTTCTGAGCGAGACTGAGAGCTGAGAGGTGTCTCTGCTCCAGAGAGGCGCGAATGTAGACGCCGAACGAGTGAGAATGCGGTGGCAAAGATCCGGCGCATGTCGTCGGGACTCTCGATGAGAAGGGCTCGAATCTCATCGCGCAGGATATGATGGATGCAATAGGATATGCGGCCATGAACTGCCTTATGGGTGACCAGTTTGCGATACCTGAGCACTTCCAAGGCCACAAAAAGTCGGTCGCGCAAAGGCCTTGATCGTTAGCATTTAGGCTGCTTGCAGGACAATATCAATATCTCGGCATTTTGTTTTCTCACTTACCGGTTATTTTCCTCGCCAGGCGTCTTGTGGTCCATGAATCCGTCTTGTAAAAGGTCAAGTTCGATATCGTTGCAATCTAGCAAGGCCATGATCTTGAGTGTATCGGCCTCGTCGCCGCTGAGAGTGTCAATGAACATGCGAATCGATCCGGCCTTTCCATCTGCCGTCATCCTGCCGCTGATGGTCTTTCCCTTTGTTGCGATATCCTGTCTGGCGTGCCAGCCCTTCCACTGTTGCAGGACCTCCAGCAGAGTGCAGCGTGATACGCGCATGTACCCCGACAGGTACACGGTCAGAATAGGCATGGCCGTCAGTGCGGAGCTCATCAAAGCCATGGCATGTTCCATGCCGTCGAGAGAGCGCACTCGGAGATCAAACTCCTGCGGTAGACTGCGATCAAGGAGCTCTCGTATGTCGTCTGGGCCTAGTGGATCGAGCTGGAGCATGGCGCAGGACGTGCAAAGAGGCGTCACCAGACGCGGATTCCGCGTGATGACGACAACGGAGCCCGGCACATCTACCACGTTCTTGGGCACATAGGGAGACACGTGCTCCCAGCGATCGACATTGTCGAGAACCATGAGCCAGCGCGGACCGTTGGCATGGCCCAGGAATTCTCGGCCGCGCCCCATCAGCGTGTCTTGGTCGAGGTCGATGGGTGAGATCTTCAGGTCCGCGACCATTTGACAAAAGGTGTGTCTCGCACGCGCGGGAGTTTCGGCGTCGACCCAGAATGGTACGAGTATTCTTGTGCATATTGGCGTGCGTACTCGACGGCCAGTGATGTTTTGCCCAACCCCTTGTCGCCGTGCAGAATGCACACACTGCCTGGATTGTTGAGTTTGGAGTGCAGCGTCGCGACCTCTCTCTCGCCACTCACAAGCAAGCCATTTCGCGGCGACAGCACCACTGGCGCGAGCGACAGACAATGCGCTGGCAGGGAGGATTTCAAAGGAGCTGGTGAATCAACATGGAGCGTCACGGATGTCGCCGCATTCTTGTCAGGGCCGCCCTTGGGGGCGTCCTCGTCCTGATGGCTGTCTGTGGAATGATCGATGACTCTGCCCGAGAGCCGGCCACGCGAGATGTTGGGTAGGTCCGGGGAGGGCCTCGCAAACGCGTCAGGGGGTAGTACATCGAGAGTGGACGTGAGGCGGTCGCCAGAGAAATCAACCACTCTGCGCGAGAGTTGGCGGCGTGGGAAATTGCGCAGGTTTCTGGGCGCATTTGACAGCGCGGTGTCTGGCCACGCATCAACGTCGGATAGAGCTCCATCTGTTCCGTACGTGTCCGGAAGAGGGGGTTGAAGTGTCCCCTTGCTCTCGTTTACGAGTTGCTGCGCTCCCGTCCGTTCAAACGAGGGGGCTGTTGCCTTTGTTGGCTTGCATGGTACGCCGAGGTCTGCGACGACCTCGCTGCTGCTCATACCGTGCTGGCTTGGAACATGGCCAAGGCAGGACATCAACGCAAACTCCTCCAAGTGCCGGCCAATGTGTTCTTCGCACGCGCTGGGATCAAGGGTGCACCTGCAAAATGGGCACTCCTGGCTTCCCAGCGGCTGGGACGAGGTTGTTTCTTGGAAGAGTGCCTCGCAAGCCAGAAGAATAGCGCCATTTTGCGCCAAGTCGCCGCAGTGTGTCGCGCGAAAATGGCCCATCGATTCTTCCTTTGTGTGGAACTCGGTCGCGCATGCTGGGCACGGCCATGCCCTCGAAAGTCTGGACCTGCAACTCGTGACGATACCAGTCGTCTCTGCTCGAGTACATCTGACGTGCGTTTGGGCATTCATCAAACGTGCACACGTAGGGCTCGAGGTCGGCAAGGATATGCCGAATCCTGGCATCCTCAGATGCATTTTTTGTCTTGCTGTCGACAGCGAAGCCGCAAAAGTGACAGCGCGTGCCATTGTGCACCATCATGTCGTGTTGATATGGCTGTGAGCTCAAGCCGGGAGTGCTACGTGCGTGCTCGGTGCCCCCGGAGGAGACATCGTAAAGAAGCATCTGCCGCGCACTGCTCAGTGCTAGTTCTGGATATTGCGTTTCGCTGGACACCGTGTGCGTGGTGTTGTTCGCCAGGAGGACGCTCTCCTACCACAGGGGCACAGAACTGTCCTTCTGGACCGGCACCCTGTCGAGCTCCCCAAAGAGGATCTGGATGGCGATGCATCTCTGGCTAGCTGATCCAAGTCTGCCGTGCAGCGCTCGCGATGCCAGGGGGAACTTCGCCTGGGCAATCTGGATCTCCAGATCGAGGTCTACAGCATCGCTGTTGTTGTACAGGTACCCCTCAATATCCACTGGGTAGGGGTGTCTGAGCGCCGGCTGGAGCATCACCAAGCAACTCACGAACTCTTGGATCTCTTCGCCAACAAATTCTAGCATCTGCGTGAGGTCATCCGAGAGAACAGAGGACCTCGGCTGATCTGCCGCCGGCTTGGTCATGAGTGCCGTGTCAAGTTGATCGAATTCCTGACGAACTTGGAGATGTTAGTAGACCATTTAAATAGCCATAGGTAAACAAATATACCACAAAAAAATACACCTTCACTCAACAAGTTCCCCGTGGCTGTCAAAATGTCCGTGACATTCTTATGCAAGTCACGAGAGTTGCGCAGCTTGTAGTCAAGCGCTTGGCTTTGAGCCCCCATCTCCTGCGCCCAGGTTGTGAAGCGCAAAAAGACATTATCGAAGCGATTGACATGCTTGGTCAGATCTGGCAGCCCCTTTTCCTTTGTGAGGGGCTCCAACATGTCCAGGATGAAGTAAAATTCCTGTGCGATTGCACTGCACTGCTTCGAAAGCGTGGCATCTCGAAAAGGAGGTCGCTGTCTCTCCTTGTGCTCCATAATCATGTAGGCGACTTGTCCTCTGCGAAGTTTTGTCACCGACATCGTTTCCGGGCGTCGCGCCACGTCGTTGCGGACGTGCTGCATTGTGGAAGAACACGAACTTTCAAAAGGTGCTTGTCAAGAATGTTGTTTTTTATGGCGTTTGGATTGTGCAACAATGCAATGGTCGACGTTAGAAAGACAGGGTAAAAGAATGCATAGGACATCATATAGGATATAAAGAGAGCTGGTAAAATAACATCTCTCCAACACTTAGCAGCAAATTTTATAAGGCGGCAAACCTTGGCCGCCAGACTTCGTCCAGCAAAATGCAGCAAAATGATGCCTTAAGACAGCCACTACAATACGCCTGAAACAAGGCTGACTGTACATTGTTTTGCGGGTGACATTATTATTGCGAGTTCTATGTATGCATTTGGTGTGACAGTGCATTGTGATGGCCAATAAGAATCATACAAGACGTCTTGCTGATGCGACTGGGCACTGCCACCATAATACATGAAAACGAGGCGAAAATGCAAAACTGCTTCATTTCCTGTCAACCAGGCCATCAAATGTAACTCCAGCGTATGCCAACACATCGTTTGAGAAGTCTTTGGGCTGCCGCTTCGTAGCCCGATTGTCTCCTTATTTAATCAGACGTGTGAGAGCTCCGGGTCGTGTTGGGAGGGCGGGAAGCACATCGTACTTGTCTAGAATCGTTATTTGGCTGTCAATTGGGCTGCTTGGGTTCGTTCATAGTCTCTGTGAGCCCCATTTATGATGCCTGACATATAATAATCGGATGTGAAAACGTTTACTCAAAGTTTATCATGTGTTTCATTTTCCTCACTGGCAACATCTCATTACCATTGAAAGGAACCTCAACTGCACAGCCCTAGCTCGAAGGTGACAAGATGTCTGGGTTTGAGATTGCCGGCTTAGTGCTGGCTGGCCTGCCACTGATCAAAAGCATCAACCATCTCCACGATCTCGCCAAGGAAAAACCCATACAATCCATGCAAGTACGCATCACAACTCAGCAGGCTCTATTCACAGGCTCCATACGACAGCTACTGCAGGGGAATGCGTATTTGTGCGAGCAATTCGAGGCCTTTGTGCAGCGCGGCGACGAGAGCAATATAAGCTTTGTTCGCAATACTTCTGTCGAGAACCATCCGAAGGATATCATGTGCCTCCATCCGGGTCTACTCGCTGCCCTGCAAGGCGAGCTTGACCAAATAGCTGTCCATGTTTCCAGCATCGAGAACCTTCTTCACCACTTTGACACGGGGGGCTCCAGCCGCGGCACCATGTGGTTGGGGCTGCGCACCATGCTACGGAATAAGAGAACGAACGAGCTGAAAACGGCCCTGGATGAACTTTCGGCTCACGTGTCTGGATTTCGCGGCTTGATAGAGACCTTTTCGCCATCCATGCACGATCGTCGCACCACAGGAGAGATGACGGTTTCTGCTATTCCCACCACAGCGTTGGCGCCACGGCAGCCCGAGACAGAGCTCGTTGATGCACTGTATGCCATGCTGCGTCACAGCTTCCGCTGTTCGTGCAAGGATTACCACGAGGCAGGCATCCTTGCCAAGGATTCCGTCATGTTTTTGCAGTCAAATGTCAGTTCAGTCGAGATGCCCGAGTTTCCTCCTCGCCGAAATCATGGGAGCCGGGGTTTCGAGGCAGACAGTGTCGCCGAGAGCCAAGACACAAGAATGTCAACCAGGTCTGTAAGATGGGTAACACAGTTGCCGTTCCGGGATTCTCGCACTACATACAGTCGTACAACGTCTAACCATTGGTGCAGGTCCAATAGACAAGGGCCACTGAGCCCGACCATGCTTCTGGTCAAGTACAGCCAGTGCCAGGACGAGGCTTCACCTCACATCGCAGATCTCTGCGACTGGACCAGCAGAGCCCCGGCCGCCAGGATCCCCGTCCAGTGCGGATGCTTTCAGTGGAACCCTCAAAGGACAGAATGACACGTTCAAAATCAAACTCACCGTCTGCGAACGGCAGAGTGACAGTAGTGCCATGCCAATGGATGACTGGTGGGCATCTCCCGCGATAGAAAATACTCGCCTTCGCTTGCGGATGGCCACGAACTTGGCTGGGGCAGTTGCAAAGTTCTCTATGACCTAATGGATCGACAGTGCATGGTCATGGAAGAACGTTGTGATTGTGAAAAGTGGCAGCACCGAGGATGTTGCCGTTGCACGCCACTTTTGGACTAGCAGGAGAATATCAGGCAACATCATGAACCCTCGCCGCCAGCCACGCCATCCATGCTTTGGGGCTCCTTTACATTTCTGGACCCCGTTCTCGTTCGCCTGGGATTTGCGCTCATTGAGCTTGCCAGCGGTAAAAAGCTAAGTGATATGCGAACCGCCAGCAGCCTGAACATGTCAGACCAAGACATGGCCGATTACATCACTGCCGTGGGCCTTCTCAAGAACTCTACGCTCGCCGACCACATTGGTGATTCATTTGCAGACGCTGTAAAGGCCTGCATCCAGTGCACTGTTCATAACGGTACAGTCACAAAGATGCTTCAGCGCACCTCGGACCTCTTTTCTACGGACTTTGAGACTTTTGTTGTCAAGCCTCTGGAGAAGTACTATTCGTCTAGATGGGCTCCCCGTACACCTAACTGTTAGGTAGGCCTCTGATTGTATGGAATGCGCGGTGATCTTGGTATTCTTTTGTCTAGCGGCGAGTAACGGCATATTTCTCGCCAGTTCTCTCTAATTTTATAGTACTGTTAAATTCCGACCCTTTTACATCACACATTTATATGGCCTACTCGGTTCTATCTACTTTGCTGTGAGGCTCCTCGTCTCTGACGATGTAACTTACCCGTAGCGCGCTGTTAAAGACTTATGTATGAGAAGCTATAGTGCTTGGAGGTATAATACGCGGCGGACTATACTTAGCCTTTTATTTATAATGGTTAATTTATAATTGATTTATAAAAATAATCTTTTTCGTGTTATTCTTTTTATTGTTTTTATTTTTTATTTAAATATAAAGCGCTTTAGCTTTATGAAGGTTTTTATTATAAGTTTAGTCTGGATTATCCGAATATTAAAACTTCTACAATATTAATATATTTAAAATAAGGAAATTTATAGAAAAAAAGTAGTTTTAAGTCTGTTATTATAGTATTATAGGTGTATACCCATAAAAGTTTGGTATAATGTATATCCTCGATATAACAAGATAATTTACTCTTCAGCCGACGCGAACGCCTTGTTTTAGAGCATGTTATCCGCCCCTTTATACGGCACATTAGTTTATTTAAAGAAATTCTTAAACTTATTTAATGACTTATACGCAAATTCGGCTAAGTGATATAGTAAGCTATATTTTTTTTAACAATTTCTTGAGGACCAATCCTGCGTATGGAACCTATGAGTATTTCGACGTTAGAAAATTTAGAAAAAAAAAGAACACGTTGAAAGCATTCTAATATTAATTTATATAAGAAACAGAGCTACATACTCTGGTAGTAAACACCGCGGATGAGTGAGATAGATTAAATGAGAGTAGACAATCAGAAACGCATGTATCAATGTATTAAACAGGGCTGTATAAATATCTATCTATAAACACCTGTGTATATTGAAGTGTACATATAAAAGAAAAACATTTCAAAACAAATCCACCTTTGTAAAGTAATATGATACGATAAGAATAAAACATCGCCCGCCAAATGCATGTGTGTTTCTCTATAACCCCTCTACCATGTTAGTAATTGTATCAGCACAGCAAGGTGTCTAATCATGAAGTCAGCCATTCACTTACGTACTTGATCATCGCAGCTGGGCCTGACCATGTCGGCGATACAATTATCGGTTTGCCAGTCTGTTGAAAAATGCCCTCATACCATGCGGACCCGCCGTAGTACCGTCAACAAGCCTGTTGAAATATTTTATGTAGTCGTGCAGTTCTTTGAGGTGGCCCTCGATGGTGTCCTTGTTCATCGCGACAGTGATCCTGTTGAGTGTTTGACGCATGGCTTCCCGCCTTGACCCCGATGCATCGGCGCGGACCTTACCGAGCAGCCTGTGGAGCTCGGTGGTGTGGTGCCAAATGTTGGTGACCACGCCTGAAAGCGCGCCCCGACGCTCTTCGTCCATGAAAGTCTCGAGTTTCGCGGAGAATTCTTTGTCCTGCCATAATTCTCCTACAGTCCCTTTATTTTCTGCAGCCGTGTGCTTGTCGAGCAGACGCTTGTTGCCCTTGAGCAATTTTCTGACACAGTCTTTGAAGAGCTCGCCATCCACTCTCAGACGACGAGCGTAATCCACATCTAATCCTATTGAGATATCTTGGTAAACCTGCCACAGCTTTCCAATGGCGGCCAGAGCGTCGGCGCCCACGAGGACCTCGAGACCAGTAGTCATTGTGAAGGCGGAAAGACTTGCATATGTTGTGTTCGTATGACAAGAACGGTTGTTAGGAGATAGGTAGTAGCCGAAATAGTTTGAGCGGATAGGATTGACGCAATAATCCGATGTGAAACAGTCGATGCAGAATGATTTTAGCAACGAAAAACGCGGCCTGCTGTAGACTTTATTCCTGCACGTATCCCGTTGTGATAAGTGGCTAGGACGTAAAGTGTGAGGCCTCCTAATATGCACAGGCTCAACAATTACTTAATTTTAAGGGGCATGGGAGCCAACTTCAAAGTGTCGTGAGGCTCTGCGAAGGCACTCAGTTACTTTATCTAGAATGCGTCTAGCTATGGCCGCCACTTTATTGGACAAAAAAAAACGCCATTAACGCCAATGTACCGCAGCTGCAATCATGTCAAGTAGCAGTCAGCCTGTAAGAATGCCTTGAGAGGGCTCACAGGCCGCTTGTTGGAGAAAGAACGCCAGCGTTTTAAAAAAACTCCCGCAACTTTTTGCGACAGCTATGGTCGGCGTTGGAAAGAGCAGCAACATCGTCCCTGTCGCAATGGTCCAATCAGCTCTAGTTTTTCCTTGACCCCTGTTGACCGCATTTTCAAATTGCTGCCTGACCAATGTGCACTTTTCAAATGGCCCATGTATCTCAACTATTCCGAGTCAACATGTAGAGAAACAAAAAAAAAAAAAAACATCAAAGCAAGTGTTCAGAAAAATCAAAAACAAGCAGGAGGCTTAGTTGGAAAACACATGGCGTACCGAGCGCTAGTATTCTCCTCTTGGTTTAATGATAAGAAGGAATAACCAGCACGGTGGTGCTATATGTAGTTTTATTTCAGGTTCAATAAGCTTATTCCAGCCGCAATTAGTGCGGCTCATAGTTTACTACCGAAGCTTCGTACGGAGTACGTCTGTGGACGGATGCTAAACCAGTAAAAAAGAAAATAAAGAAGAAAACGAAAACTCCGAAGAGCGGAGTTGGTTGTGAAAAGCTGATGACATCAAGGTGTAAATTTCTTATAAACCAGATATAAGCGTAAGACTGACAGCGCAAGTAGAATAAACAAAAGACAAAATGGCTTTGAAAAATATACATGGAGTTGTTAAACGGCAAGCGTGCAATGATCCACGATTAATGAAGACATACCAGCTCGCGTCTTTGGCACAGGACCATCAATGGTATCGCATCTACTCATATTCAAGTACAAGTGCAGAGTTTAATCACAAAAAGGTATGAATGCCTTAGAAAGTCATATTCCCCCACCTATTGGCATGGCTGTAGAGGAGCTGTTCCACGACAGCCCTGTTCATGACCTCGTTTGGCATCACCTTGTTTCTAGATCTGTCCACGACGTCACACCTCAGGCAGGCGCGAACGGCATTATCGTACTGGAGGCTCGCCGCCGTTATGACTTCGTCAGCTTCAACGATTTTCCAAGCTGTAGCATAGTCCTGGAGGTCCTCCATCATCCGATTACTAGCTTCTGCTGTGCGAGCATCTGCAAGGCGACGGCCGGTAGCGAGCTCGATCAACGCAAAACCCAGTCGGACTAGGGGCAGGTTTTTCAATGGTAGTTTGAGTGTCGATGTGCGCTGCGATATCGTATGGTCTCCGTTGATCCCGTTCATTTGCGACGAGGGGAAGCGCTTTGTGACGACAAGCTTTTCTCGTGAGTCCGTCTTCATCACAGAAAAGTTATCCCATGTCCACTCATCGTCAAGCCAAGGGGTGTTTGAACAGAGCTGCATAATAGCCAGTGAGAGATCAACCGCCAGCTCAGAGCGCGTACGGTCCTGCTTGCTCGTCTTTCGTGACTCCAGCCAGGCGTTCATGTCAACAACCCTGGATGGAGTGTGTGGATTCTTGAACTGAAGGAAGTATTTATTCCTGCCATCACTAACCGTTCCGTGCAGGCCATGCCGTTTCAACGGGGGTGGGATGCTTGTCATTGGGATTTCACAAATCCACTGACATAGATCGTCAATGGCCCGAGCGTCTGTCCGATAGTTGTGTAGCTCATAATTGGCGAGTCGCGCTGGCGAACCTTGACCGCCTTCGGGAAACGTGTCACGCGGCTGCTGAAAGACCACAGTTTTGTCCACTACAGGCAGACTGGCCATGTGGCTATCATGGCGCGTGCAGATGAAGCCTGCACAGAGAGCGTTGTGCAAGCCACGTGAAAGCTCCCTGTCGACTGTTTCTAGCGGTATGTCTAGGGTTGGAGTCTCTGAAATTTCTGGAAGAGGTGGTAATGCTTTGTCCAAGATCGGCGGCGTATATTGCATGTCAGATACTGGTTGTGATTGTCGTAAAGACGCATAGAAGTAGAATCCATGCGGCAGTGGTCTAGCGCCGGTATAAATCACGTTTGACCCAATCAAGGCCAGTTTCTTGAAATCCGACACTAGTATTCGGAGGCTGTTGAGTTCTTGCTCGATTGAGCCGATGTGAAAAATTGCGTTCCCCACTGGCTTCGCCTTGCTTTTCAGCTTTTTCTTGAAAACTTCGGCGGGAGACATGGGTTTCTTGACGGCGGACTCGACGTTGAGAGGCCGCTCGTACACGTCAAGATAGGCGTGAAGTTTGTCAATAGTGCGATGGATATCTTTGGCGGTTCTCATGAGCTGACGGCATTGCGCACCTCCAAGCCGAGATACCAGTGGTCGGCCACAATCTTTTCTTTGACACAGATCAGAGACTGATACCTCTGTATTAGTCTCTGCGTCAACGAGGGCCAATATGTCCTTCTCAGTTAGGCTGCTGTTGCCTTCCAGTAGTAGTTCCCAGACGTAGCTCTCATAAATAAACTGTCGTCGTTCGAGCTCGGATAACCAGCTATCAGATGAATTGTCACTTATGGCCTTCCATGTTTTAATGAGCAGTTTAAATGCGCCAAGCGCCGACACAACGGCCAGGACAAGGCCTGCGGCTTCCATGGCGTCTGTCTGAGTAAAATTTTGCGTGCGGAATCATGAGGTAGAAAGATGAATAAATTGATGAACATGATATGAAAGAGTGGCGAGTCTTGGTTGCCAGATTTTGAGAATAAGATGACACTCTCCATGCTGCCAGTGTAGTTAGTGAAAGATGTGACATTCTTAACGAGGCATATGCAGAATCCTCACGAATGGTAGCACTGCCCGCTTTGAATTATCCGCCTCATTTCAAGCTGCATGAATTTTGCATGACTGACCTATTAACTGTTGACGATATACGACTCGTGCGTAACCCCTCCCTGGCCTCAGGCCAAAGTCGGTACGCAGACAGCCGTCACCGTCCGACCCCACGCTCCAGCCTCAATATTTCAGCTACTTTTCGCCAAATGTGTTTCTCACATTTGACAATCTCGCAGCAATCACCACAATATATCCAATATCTCCAAAGCTGAATCGCAATGGAGACGTCTGGCCAGACTCAGGGGACGTCACCAACAACAAGGCCTTCGCCTGAAAATGCCATCATCTACGCCGACTTCACGGCAACACTGCAAGAGTCTGCCAGACTCTGCCAAAAGTTTCCACAGACTCTGCAGAGGCATGTGTTGACGGCCGACCAAATAACGAAGCTTGAGGATGCCTTTACGCGGCTCGGTATTTGGGGCCGCGAGACAGGCGCCACAAGCCAAGCTTTAGACTACAAGCTTCGATACACGCGGAGGCTGTCTGACATGATTGCCCATATCCTTAAAGATGTTGTAGACTTACTAAAGACTGGTCAGTGATCCTCCTTCATATTTTCTTACCATTTTGTTCTTGTTTGCTAACAAGGTTAAAGCCAAAGATACACTTGAGGATGATGGGATTGGTGCCAATCCGGCGTTGTTACAAGACACCGGCGATGATCTATCAACCTCCATGAACCATTTTTGCAGCATAGTTGTCCAAGAAGTCGAGTCTCTTGAGATGCTCCGCTTTGCTCTCGACCGACCACACCCGGACGACGTTGATCTGGCCATGGCCAGTCTTGAAGGATCTCACGATTATCACAATGATATAGAGCGCGCAGAATCGATGTTTCCCCAAGCTTCTGACACTCTCCGAGCACGGCTCGCCGATGCGTCCATGAGGCGTCAGGTGGCATACGAAAACATTATCAAGCAGACATTCCACAAGAATGGGCAGCCCCTCGTTGTGGACGTCACGGAAACACCACTGTATAGTACCGTGTTGGTGAGAACTGTGACGCCAAATTGGCGTCCTTTTGATAACAAACGCGACGACGGCCTTTTAGAGCCTCCATTTTACCAACATGGCTCCAACGACATCGATTCTGATTTGGGTGAGGAGCTGCTCCAAGTTGTGCACCAAGAAAAGACGCAGTCATTTATGTGCAAGCACTGTGGATTCGATGTTCAGGTTGGAGGGTCAGCAGTCCGGAGAAATAAGGAGTGGCGTAAGCACATCCTCCATGACCTCGAGCCTTACATCTGCACATTCGATGACTGTTCAACCGCAAGAAATGGCTATTCCGATATCGAAGACTGGTATCAGCACGAGCTGGAGATGCACCGTCTGCAGAGAGTGTGGCCATGCCCTGCTTTCCAAGGTACAGAATTTGACACAGAAGGGGAGGCGAAAGCCCATTTCAGGAACATTCATAGCGAGGAGTTCAAGGACTACACAGAGGCCATTCTGAAAAGTCAACTCTTCCAACGAAAGTTCTCCCGTGTGGCCCCTTTGGACAGCACATGCCGATTGTGTAATCAGCAGATTGATCCTGGAGACTTGAAACGACATATTGGTGACCACCTGGAAATATTTACCACGCATCTCTATATCACAGACTACAATCGCGTACACAAAGACGGCCTGCGAAGCGCTCTGCGTCCCATGCATGGATCATCTTCCATCACTAAATCGCCACAGCATATAGCGATAAGACACCAGTCCAAGTCCAGCAGTTCTGGAAGCTACAGCACAGATTCCGGCACACACGCTGCCAAAGCGAAAACACTTCCCTTGCTCTGCGTTGGCTTACCACAGCGTGACGATGACTTTACGGGTCAAGAAACGCTGCTTGCGGAACTGCATGCGTCCACGCGTCGGCCTGATCACATTTCTATTATCTCTGGAGAGAGGGGCGTTGGAAAGTCCGCGCTCGCACGTGAGTTTTCATGGCGCTACCACGACAGCTACCACTACATATTCTGGGTTGAAGCAAGCAGCCCCATCAGCGCCAGTGAATCATTTTCGCAGATTGCAATGCACTTGAATCTCGGGAATGAGACCACAGACCAAGGCACACTCATTCATTTGGTCACCGAGTTTCTTCTTGAGCAACGCGATGAGAAGTGGCTGATTGTGTTTGACAACGTCACAGACTGGGAGCAAGTTTTCCGACTATTGCCTTTCCCGAACGGCTGGATCACGACCTTGCAGGGCACAATTCTTGTTACAACAGCAATGGATACTTACAAATTCCTTAACTGACTGCCACTATCAACGCACAATCTAACTCCTATTCATCCCGACGAGGGACGTGAGCTGCTTATCAAGAAGCTACCTCACGACCTCCGTCCACAGGCATCCAATGTGGACAGCACGGAATACAACGCCGCTTTTGAAATTTCCAAAGCTGCCGTCCTCCCATCTCTCATAGGATACATTGCCGGATATATTGGCAGAACGCAATCTACACTGCTTAGTTTCTTGAAGCTATGGTCGACGTGCTTGGAACTGCACAGAGGCAACTCAAAAATCAAAGATGGCTTCTTTTAACCCGCAACGGTTAATGATTTGCATGGTGCTGCAAGATCTCGGCATGGAGGAGATAAACCTCCTCGTTAATATGGCCTATTGGAGCAGCCCAATTAGCATGTTATCTGACATGGAAGTCTTCGACAAAGCTTGGGCACACGAACAGAGGTGAGCTACAACGCATTTGTGGGATGCTGTTCAAATACTAACAAAATATTTTTGGCAACGCTATAGCCTACACGAAACACTACAGTGTCTCGGAGAGCGACAGCTCATCAGAGTCACCACGAACTATGAGAATCCCATCTACCAGATAGATGGGTTACTTCAGTACTACGTGTTAAAAATGCAACGTGCTTCATTGGGGCGCTGGGACCTGCGATTTCTTGCTATTGGCAGTTTCCCACCCCTGCTTCACAAAGCTGGAAACCCGCGATTTGACGTCATGGAGTCTATTTTCTTCATGCGCATGTCACTTACGCGATACTCCACAGCTGCATCAGAAGATGACGCTTGGCGCTTGCTTCAAAGTGTTGCAATAAGTGCCGTCAATGTTGAGGCAGAGTCCGTGCGGCATGGCCTGCCGCACGACGATATGATAGAGGCAAGCACCGCTCTTGCAGCCGTCTTGACAGAGTGTGGTGCTCTCTTCTGGCGGCGCCAAAAGTACTTGGATGCTTTTACTATACTTTGTGCAGCCGAGAGGTTCTTGACTCAGCTTCCACGTCTGGATAACGTTTTGATCATGGCAGTACACGGGCTACTGAACCAGATTCGCAAATACGCGGGTCCCTTCTTGCAGGGCCGAGCCAGAAGGAGCCTACATTCCGCCCTCGGCAATATCCAAAGCTCATTGTATTATATGCATTATAGGAGACGCGAAAGAATCTCCATTGAAGATATGAACACATTGAATGATGCACGTGCAGAGTATGCCGAGGCACTGCTGCAGGAGTACGATGTGGAGGGGGCGCAAGAGCTTTATGAGGCGTGTATCTCTCGCAATGCACTACTCTCGAACATCACGAATGAGGATATCCCTGAAACAGAATGGAACGGTTTAGGAGCGGCCACTGTCATTGCCAAGGCGTACCGTGGTTCCGCGTACTGCAGGCTCTATCGGGGGCAACCAGATAGAGCCAGACAATTACAAGTCCGGGCCATATCAACTCTTAAGAACGTTGATGACGCGTCTTTGATGCTCGAGTATCGGTTTGACTTAGCTTGCATCATGTTGCATGAGAATCGCATCGACGATTCCCTCTCTCTGCACAACGAAGTTCTTGATGCACGCATCAAACTCTTTGGCAACACAAGCTACATTATACGCCAAAGCCAATATGCTGTCGGTGTATATTACCTCATAGATCAACTTGATGAGGCAGAGTGAGTGATTGTCGCATATGCTTTCTTCATTTTCTTTTAGCACTTTCTTTCTTGTCTCCGCTTGTAACCTATTTCTTGGCTGACAGCTTTTTCTTTCTCTTCTCTTTTTTTTATTTATTTTTTTTTGCTTAAAAGGGAGCTCTTCAGATCAGCGCTGAACGCGTTGCCTGTCAACAGCACGGATAACTTTTGGCCACCGGCTGCAGTTTCGCGTACAAGATATCATCTGTCACTCGTGCTTCAAAAGCGTGCAGCCGAGCAGAGTGACAGAAATTCAGCTGCAGAGTTGCTTCAGGAAGCATATTCTCTCGAGGCCGATGCTAACACCGTACTGGCCTATTTGACGGCAGCAGACCCCCACCCTCTTAAGACTGTGGCTCAACATGACACGCTGGCGCGTTTTGATCATCTCCAGCATACATTTGACGGCCGCTTCGCGGAAAGAGCACTGATAGCGTATGTGTGGTTACATTTGAGAATGCTCGCCGCCTAGGGAGGGCCGCGATGACGTATCTGGGTATGACAGCGAGTACGCATCTTATGCGGAGAGCATGGCTCGTTCTGAGAGATTACTGGACAACCTTCGTTTAGAAGCAAGGCCCTTTGCCTATGAAGTCTCCATGGGGGGTAGTCTGTTGGCGATGAGCGAACGGATGCTGGGCAAGTCCGCACAGAGTTTGAAGACGAATAGGTGGTGCAGACCGCGCCAGGGGACGAATGTCGCCAGATTTTACGGAGACGGAGACGAAGCTCGATTTAGGTGTATGGACTTGTATAATATCATAGAGAGAACGAATATTATGTGCCGTTGTTTTGTCATCATCATGGCGGCCATACATGAACGCAAACTGACCAAATTCTGTATATTCTTCCGTATCTTGTACCGTCGCATAATATTTAATGGAGTTGTCAAGCCCTTTCAATATGTATCCCATGATCCCGTCCCAATGCTAAAATTATTGAAGTCCATCTGGATCAACTGCGAATGGTGACTCGCAAAGAAAAGCAAGTTCCGGCTAAAAAAATGCAATTCAGAAAGACTATTTTAGTTTAATACGTAGCGCTTAAAACTAGAGACACTTTACAATGGCCATGGATACAATATACCAGTCGACTAAAAACTGCGACTTCGTTATACTATAATATTATCATATACCGTGCCTAAGAGGTTAATATGAATTAAAATATAAAATCAAAAGGAACCTTATGCTAGCCGTGTCCTATAGAATCATACGTGTGTCTGTGAACAAGAATCGTAAAATGTACATTCATCTTCGTGGGCGTCAATAACTTTGAGAAACTATGAGATCAGATCCAAGCATTCCTGCAACGGCTTAACAACACTGCTCGTCAGGAAGCCCGGAGACATATCAAGTATAGATGCTCCGTCTCCTGCCTGATCGTGTGCTATGCGGCAAGTCAGACAGGAAGAGACGACTTTCTGGTAGGCATGTCCCATGTCCCTTGCAACCTGATTGCTGTCAAGAATGTCCATCGCATCGTCGTAGCTGCTGATGCACTGGTCGCGCCCCAACTCGCGACTTTTGGTGGGCTTGTTGAAGCGACATGTCCCCAGCGCAAGGTCGACGAGGGCGAGGCCAAGGGCCACCAAAAACGGGTCTCTCCTGTATCGATCGTGGGACGGATCACGTCCTGTCTTGAGGGTGAGGGTATGGGACCAGAATCTATTGGTGACGACGAGAGTCTCGGCGACACCGACCTGTAGCACTGAAAAGTTATCCCAAGTCCACCTTATATCCAGCCATTTTGTCGGAACCAATGTCTGCACGGCCGTGGCCAAGTTGATGGCCATTCTGAGACGTGCTGCTTGTCCGAGCCTAGTGCTCGCCAGCCACTGTTCCATAGGAACAACATTAGCCGGAGTATCCTGCGGCTGAGCCTGGAGTTGGTATATCTGGTTACCATGGGCAAGAAAATGCAGTATGTCTTCCTGCGGGATCGGCGGCTGCTGTATCGCACCGGTAATCCAGTCACACAGGTCCTGTCTTCTCCAATAAACGCCGTATTCTTCATCTTTTAGAGCTGGGTTCTCCTTCGCTTCGGCATAGCTAGCGACAAGGGTGCCTCCGCCTTCCAGAGGTGCCATCGAGCTGCCTTGCCAAGAAATGGCGTTGGGTGATACCGGGGCGGCGTTTAGGAACTCAAAGAAGGCAAGTCTGCTGTCAATGGCTATGCTCACTGGGTGAGGTGCCTTGCATTCGCAGTGAAAGCTTTTCTTGAGCATTTTGTAGAACACCATCGCCATGCTTTGCTCCTTGAGTAGTATCGGCACATGTGTTTGTGCTCTGTGAGGTGGAGTGCTCTCGATGAGCTTGCCGAGATGTCGACGAAGATCGGACACTTTCTTTTCGTATGATTGAAGCCTCTGTTCAATACGGGATTTGTTTTTCATGACTGGGATCCATTGCAGCCTGTCTCTTTCCTTCACGGATGCCGCTTTAGTGTCATGGTCAAATTTGAGCATATGTCGCAATTGTGCTCGCAGATCCACGCAGTCTCGCACAACAGCCTGGACAATGCATGTCAGGTCGTCGAGCTCGTTCCCAAGGTGCTCGACAAAGTCCCTGTTGTCAAAAAGATTGCAAATTTTTTCTTTGCCTGACTTGTAATCTCCGCACTTTTGCTTGTCGAGGCCTTGGGACATTTTCAGTAGCTCGTCTATGCAACACTGGAAATCCCAGTCTCTTGAGAAAAATGACGTCGCTATCTGACGGAGCTCCTTGATGTCGGTCGCTGCGATAATCGATTTGAACAACTTTAGAAACGGGAGTGCCGCTAGAACAATCCCGGCGATGTCCATGTTTTCTGTGCTGCTTTTTTTCTCTCCAGAGGTATACGTCGGACAACAACTTATTCTTCTATATAAACAATGTCTGTCGAGTTCATGTTATTGGCGATGGGTGGTAAACGCCTCATATCCTAGGTGGAAAAATCGGGCGCATCATGAATCCTAAATATTTCAACGTTCATCTATCTTTAATAAATGGGATTTTACTGTCCAAAAAATTGGATGCAAAGAAAAGAAGGACCTGGCAGGCTTGGGCAGACATTTCGGAGCCTAAAAGCAACTCGTCAACTCGAAGCCCTTCAGACCTGGCCCGAAACGGTTGCAGTCAGGCCGCACACCCTCATAATGACTTTGGATGGCAATGAAACCCACCTACCTATGGTTGCAAGACGCATGTTATTACCATTATTCGCAATACCTTGGTAATGACTGAATGTGCAATTGGAGGTCATCCGGCCATGGACACGTCGAGCAACCATGAAAGATGGTGTGCTGTGAAACACAGCCCCTCAAATGCAGCCTATCAGATTCTCAGGCAACCTACCACACTGGGTGGTTTTATAAATTTATTTATTTATCGATTTATTTCACGTTCATTTTATTAGGTGTTGCAGTGGCGCGCTGCATCCGGACGCCTTGGTCTTCGGCTCAATATTGCCATTTGCAGGCAAAAAGGCATGCCCAGCATAAATCTGCAGCACCGTCGCTGTTTCGGAAAACTCTGCTACCATCGCATTTTCTCAACTGCACAACAAGCCATCACCAACTCGACAAAACAAAATGGAATGGGTATCGCGATTCTTGCGAAAACCACACAACAAAAGGCCGAGAGATGGCATCGCATCTCTCTACTCGACGGCGGTGAGGGAGTATGCCATGCTGATCTTGATGCTGCAACGCATTGTCGGTCTATTTCCCGGGACTCAAGACGATGTCTATGCTCTCAGTGAATCCTTCTCCCGTCTGGTCATATGGGGCCACGATACGGGTGCTGAATCCGAGAGCTTGGATTATGATCTTCGCTTCTCTGGAAACGCACGAGATGTTGTCGTTTCGGCGCTCGACGGACTGACGAGCGACATCAAAGACTGTGAGCGACTGGTATTTGGCTATCATGGCAAGCTGAGCCTCGACTAACTCATACTAGACAGCATCGCATTTTCCCACAAGGACGTGGAGAGTCTCGCAGTGGCGGCCAGCGAGAAGAAGCCAGAAAGGGGTTCCCAGCGACAAGGCATCGATGCGACAATCATGGGAGAGCTGGTGGCTACCGCTAGACGGTTGGTTCGCGGATACATCAACAATCTCAGTATCCTAGGAACGAGTCTCCGTTCCCCTCCCCCCACAGATATCGACGACTACCTTGTCAAGAATCCCATTCATGTATCATCGTCAGATATGGCCGCCATTCGTGGAGCGTACCCACACGCATCAGCATACCTCGTCGATCGCCTGGCTCACACATACCACAGGCGCAAGGCTGCACAGCTGCTCATTCAAAAGCGGCTCGGAATATCTCGTCCAGCAGAAAACCCCCTGAAGAAGTCGAATGCGTCGTATTCTAGAGGCCTGTTTCGCAGAACAACCCGCAAAGACATGCTGCAGCCCGTGCCATACTGGTATTCGGCGCACGCTTACGGACTCGGATTCTCGACAATCGAACAAGACCGCAACCTTCGCAGAAGCCCCATACCAGAGCCTCTAGCATCGCCGAAGACTCTGTCAACTGATGGCCATCAGTCATTTTTATGTGAGCACTGTGGCTTGGCCTTGAATAGAGAAACTATCAAGGCTGCGGAGGACTGGCATCGCCATGTTCTTCGGGACATTCAGCCGTACGTGTGCACGTTTGATTCATGCCTCGACGGCGAGACAACCTTTTCCGACCGAGATGAATGGTACCGTCATGAACTAGAAGAGCATCGCCTGGACAAGTCATGGCACTGTCAAGTGTGCTCCGAGGTGTTTTCTACGAAAATTGCGGCCTTACGTCATGCCAACGAAAAGCACCGCGGCGACTTTAAAAAGGCCGGTAGGAAATTCTACCCCAAGACAGCCATCTTTGTAGTTTTCGACCAGGGCCGGGCCGAAGACCAAGTTTGCCCGTTCTGTCGCGAGCAAGTGCCCAGTGATGAGTGCAAGGAGCACATTGGCGATCACCTGGAGGATTTTGCGATTCGCTCCCTGTGGCCCTATAGTAATTCTTAACTTTTTCTGTGCTCACGACGAGGGTTTCTATGTAGGTTATGGTTTCCTGTGCTTTTTATTGTTTGCTGTTTTTATCCTAATTTTGGTTGTCTCTGTATTGAATATTGCTAGGTCTTTTTTATTAACCCAAGACTACAAATATGTATACAAATACGACTCCTGTTACCAAGATAAGGTACCTGCAATTTACTCACTGAAGCGGAAAAGCGGCATGGAAAATGCGCCTGTAGCATTTTGAGCCTCATCCATTCATCATGTGCGGGAAATAGTCGTCGTTAGTGGTGGAAGTATGCCTTTCCGCACGCTCGTTTCTCGCACTGGCTGCAAAAGACCTGCATATTCAGACGGCAAAATTGCAGCCTATGACATTTCCCTCATTCTAGCCCTTCTTTGTCGTCTTTTATTGATGGATGTAACCACCACCTCCGCGCGTCCCGACTCGGCTGGTGGTGTGATGGGTCGAGTCATGCCGTGGAAGATATTCGATTCGCTGTCACTCGCAGCAGTTACGAAAACTGCGAGAATGAGACCACGTCACCTACGTGGGCAAGAGGTTGGTCGAAACAGCCCAACTTCGAGCCGCTCAAATAGGTTTACAGCAGGTTGTCAGTTCAACTTCGAACATCAAGATGCTACCTAAAAAAATCAAGTAGTATTAAGGCCTGGTTTAAAAAAAATTACGGTTCTTAGTTTCATTTTTAGTCATGGAGGTTTATAAAAAAAAATATAAAGTACAAAGCAAATTCGCTAATAATTTAAAAAGATTAACCACAACATTATTTATTTTTCTTAAAAAAAATAAATAACAAAATAACCTAAACAACAAACCAAAAAAAAAAAAAATAAAACGTACAGCAGCGGGTATTCGCTGGTCGTCACCGACCCAACTACTAATCCACCGATTACTGGTTTAACTAGGGGAGAGCGGACGGGATCCCGTGCTTTCCAGTATCTATGGCCGTACGTGAAAGACATTGGTAGATTACTTGCTTTTAAGTGTAGAGAGACTGCCTGGTAAGTGATGATTGTATTGTGAAAGTGTACTGCTAAATTAATAGAGACGAAAATGCCTCCGTGCTATGTGCGACCTCCTACTCTCCTTCCACGCATTATACTGTCGTCCAATTTCTAGAATAAAATCAACACCGCATACATTCCAAGACTACCTGTAAAGGATGCTTTTGGAATGGTAAATAAAGGCAAAAATTAAAAAAAAGAAAAAAAAAAGCTGAAATGAAAAGAGAAAGAAAAGTGATCCAAAAGGCTAAACAAGCTGATGGTATGGAACCGTTCCCTTTCTTTACAGGAGCAGCATGCCGGCGATGGCGAGACCAGCCAGAGCAGCCGAGCCGATGCTGAAAGACATCGTGCGGGGAGCAGCCGAGTTGGTCGAGGGGATGCTGGACGAGGGGGTGGCGCTGCTCTCGGTGGGCGTAGAGGACTCCTCGCTGGTGGGCTTGGCCGACTTGGTGCTGTGCGAGCTGGTGGAGGCGGAGCTGCTCTCGGAGCCGGAGACGGAAGACGTCGACGAGGCCGACTCGGACGAGACGGACGGCGTGATGGAGATGGTGCTGTTGCCAAAGGCGGACGACTCGTCAATACCATGAGGGCCGTGAGGGCCAGCGGGACCAGCAGGACCAGGACCGGCAGGACCGGCAGGGCCAGAGGGGCCGCTGCTGGGCATGTCGGTCACATGAGGCGGAGCCGTCAGGAGCTGGGACAGCGAGGCCGCGGCGTCCGAGGGGGCCGAGCTGATGACGGTGATGCTTTGGCTGGGCATGAAGACGCTGGGAGTAGCGGTCATGGATGTGGGCATGGCGACAGAGGAGGACATTTCGTGGCCGGGCATGTTGAAAACAAAAGCGAGTCCTTAAAAAACGAAAGATGTTGTAAAAGTGTACAAAATTCAAAAGAAACGAGCAACGAATGACTGGAGCGAGAAGATATGAAATAGATATGGAAGATGTGGAAGATGTGGGAGAGCGAGAAGAGCGAGCGTGGTGGACCAAGTAACGGCCGATGGATGAAGGAGCAACGAGTGTCTATTAATATTTGAAAAACATGAATATGAAACAGGGAGGAGAGACGAGAGAATCTCGGCCGTCTCGGCCGTCTCCTTGTCTGTGTTCACTCTTTGGACTCTTTGGGACCTTTGGACCCCTTGGATCCTTGCGTACAGCATATTGCAGTTGATTACACGAGAAAAGAAAATACAAAAGAGAAATAAAAAAAACTCCTTTGGAAGTGCAGGAGGCTGCATGCTGCGGAGCCATTGTGAAACAGTACAAGGCTAGACAGAGCAAGTGAGAAAAGACAGGACAGGCAAAAAGGCGCGGAGGACGTAAAGAGGAGGCGGGCAATGGGGAGAAATGAGATTGGGACGCGCAAGCCGTGGCAGCGACAAAAAACAAATGGGCGCTGATTGCTGTCTTTGATTTGGTGGCACCGGAGCATCGCCACTTGTTGTCCTGCAGCATGCTCCCCCCATGGATCTTCCACGAGAAAGGAAGAAAAGGTGTGAAAGAAAATACAGTGATCGGAACATTTAAATTGCCGGTGGGGACAGGGTATGCAAAGAACGAGAACGAATAAAAGGGATGGCAAAGGACGGATAACGGCCCATTGAATGGCAAGTAAAGGCGAAAAAAGGGGTGGCCAGAAAACCGGCATGGCCATGTGCAGATGCGTGCAGATGCGTGCAGATGGCGTTGCACGACTCATCACAGCCACAGCAACGAAACATGGAAGCTTCAAGGATATCCAACTGGATCAAGTCAAGGATCTAGGTATGGAAACTTAACGTGGCAAACACAAGACACAACCACCTATGGACGTATGCAGATACACAAGAAGTTTATGCAAGGCGGGAAGGCATAGGAAGTACAGCAAGCCCGAGGAACACGAGCACAAGGATGAAAGTATGGCAAATACAAAAATAGATACAAGAAAAGGGTGAAATAGAGAGCTTAACACCACACGCCTGTAGATGCTTGGTATAAAATCCAAAAGTAAACTAGAAAAGAAAAAGAAAAAAGAAAAATCAAGCCCTCCGACACCGATGTGCTTTGTAACTGTTGTTTTACTTTTTTTTTTTTTTTTTGCTTTTTCTGCCGGTATTACTGCACCGCCATGTGCCACACCTGGTGTGCAATCACCGCACAATGCAGCCACGCCAGCGGCCACCATGAACCAGCCGCACCGTCGGCCGCCACAGGGGCATCCAGCTCTTGCTCGTCGACGCCTGCCAATGTCCACATTTGCATCGCCATCCAGCCGGCGAGCACGATACTGACGACTCCCAGCAGCACACCGACAGCCTGGCCCAGCCCTTGACGCTGACGCATCGACGATGCGGTGTGCGAGACGGCCAGCAGTGCACAAAACGCAGCCGACGCCGCCTCAATGTGACGCGCGTACGGCAAAATGTATTGAAAGGGGTCGATCGTCGTTGTTTCCGTCACGTCCATCGTGTCCATCGTGTCCGTCATGTTGACCGCGTCAGCGGCCTCGTCACCAATATCTGCCTCTGCCATGCCCGTCTTTAGGAAATATACAACAGCAAAGGAGGCCATGGTCGCCAGCAGTGTTGGGAGAGAGCTCCGCCATGCTTGCTGTGCCCTCTCATGAACAGATCGCCGGCGACCGCCCTGGCGTGCCTCGTTGTCGTTCGCAGCCGCGCCATCGGCACCGAGCGAGAATGTCTGTGAAAAGAGGTCGGACAAAAACTTGCTCGGGTCATCGTCATTGCTGGCGCCGGGATTGCGTTTCCGTTGCAGGTCTTCGGCGAAAAACGACGGACGCGCAAACTCGACCGACGATGAGACTGCTTTCGGCGATAGTGTCTGTCTTGTTCCATTGCCGAAAATGGTTGAGACCGGCGGTGCAGATTGTACCTCCTCGACGGGCTGAGATGATGGCCGGAAGATGCGCTGGGCAATCGTTGGTGGTGCCGGAGGGACTTTGTACCAAAATGGTCCACGCTCAGCAGCAACGGGAGTCTGGCCAAAGGAAGCCTGGCCCTGCGGGTAGGATGTAAACGCCCGATATGGCGACGTATTCGATGTCCGCGAGACGAGAGGGGAGAGCTGGGAAGGGTGCGAGAATTGGGAGAACTGGGATGGGGATTGTGGTGAGTATTGAGACGGCTGTGTCGGGGTCCAGTCCATCTCGTCTGCAAAGGTGTTGTCAGCCGGCGCGAATGGGTTTCTTTGCGGCGGTGGTGCGGCTGGCGTAGTCGATGCAAACGGTGATATTGGCCGCTGGACACCTGCTGGCTGAAAGCCGTCCCATCCAGCCGTATCGTCCTGGTCCATAACACGGGACATGGAGGTTTGGGGCGTGGCGGAGAGCTCGTCGAGAACATCCGACATAGTTTCCAGGCCACCGCGGGAGCGAGGCTCGGGCGCATCGCGTCTCGGTGTTGACCTTTGCGGTGTGAGAGGTGTCTCGGGCAGCTTGGCAAACAGCGGCCGCATATCCTTGCGAATGGCGCGCGGGGCGACGGCGTAGAGATATAGTATGAAGAGGGCAGCGACGGCATGTGCGCCGGCAAGAGTAGACGGCAGTCCTCCGGATACTTGGCTGTCGATGTCCGGGGTCATCTTGGCAAGGAGCAGCCGAATGGCGAGGATGGCCGTTTGGTAAGCATACCATGTCGGAATTCCTGTCAGTGGTTTCGTGAAGCCACGGACCGTCTGGACAAGGTACGGGTTCCACCAGCAGCTGGCCAGTGTCGCGCCGACACAGAGAGACTGGAAGCTTCCACGGTAGGCAGATAGGATGGCGAGGAATGGCTGCAGCGTGGTCGGTATCGAGATGTTTGGTCCGGCCGTAGAAGGAGGACCAGCAACATCGTCAACAATCACATCATCATCCATCGTCTCCCCTGGTGCTTGACTCGGGATAAGACTTTCGAGAAGGCCAGCCTGCCACAAGATTTGAAAAAGGAGAGATGTCCACCACAGCCACCGGCCCAGGGTGTTGACGGCATCGAGAGGTGTCGTGTGTGTGCGCCGGACCTGGCGGCTGTAGTCGACCATGCGGCGCAAGTGGTCCGTCTTGGCTGTGTATCCGGCAGCACGGATTCGCTCAAGCACGTGCGGCTCGCAGTCGGCGCAGACTTGAGGGTATCGCTCCTCGAGGCCCTGGCGGAAGCGAAAGTATTTGCGCTCGAGGTCGGGCGTGTCTGGGTGGTTGGGATCTGACGGGAAGTACTGGGCAAGAGAGGCGACAAACAGGTGCTGGTTCTTTACGCAGGTTGAACAGAAGACGCTGCTGCTTCCACCGCCGCTGCCGAGGCTGTCTGATTCTGCTGCAGCAAAAGGATCGCCATCATTGCGAACAGAAAAGGATGTCGTCGTCGGCGCAGCTGTCGTGGATGTAGGAGGGTCGGTGATATCGCCGTTCTAGTTGGTTGGTTAGCAGGTACAGTTCACCGGTAGCAAATCTATATCGTCACGCCAGATCGCACCTCATCCAGATAGTTGGTCGCGTCGCAGTAGGCGCATTGGAAAGAGGCCTGGCCGGTGAATATCGTGGATGATTTTCGGCCGCAGTAGAAGCAGCTCAGATACTGCTGCCGTCGGAAGCGGGACATGGTCGCCAGGATGCGTGTGTTGTTGTCTGCGCGTAGCAGTCTTCGCTCAGGCCGACCATGATCTGCTTTGATGGCCGTTGGGTTGGGTGGTTGTCGTCGTGGTAAGGCGTGCCGCGAGGCGACGTTGGTGACGTGGTGACGTTGACCCGTGCTGTTGTTTTAGGCGGGATGCTAGGGATCATTTGTTGATATTAGGGGAGCTAACACGCTGTAAGACAGGCCGATGCCCATTCTGGCCGGGCGGTGAGGCCCTACACTTGGGCAGAAAAAAAATAAGCACGGCGTTGAAGAGCTAAGAAAATTATAGTGGATCCCGCAAGGTCAAGTACCAACGTACCCCACGCCAAAAGCGATTGACACGAAAACTGCACTGCAGCTTTTTGTGACAAACGACGTTTTGCACAGTCTTTTTATGTCGTGAAAAAAAAACGGTTCATACCGAGCACTACGTTGTTATATATTGGCATATATCTGTCTCTCATACATCGTCTCACATTGTGCACTTTTTCATTTATCAGCTCTGTTCTTCAAGACACAACGCCAGCATGTCCTGGACGAGCCTCGTCATCGGCAGCCTCGTCCTTGACATTATTCTCTTTTCCTTTCTTGCAGTGAGTCTTGTCTTTCTTCGTTGATATGTATACATATATTTTGCCTGTCCTTACTTATCTAACACATTAGTACCGCTATGTCTCTGTGAAAAAGAGCCGTCGGCGGCCCATGGCCCGGGCGTGGAAGGCGGCCAAGCAGGGCCCTGTGCCGGAACATGTGCCTCTTCCCAGCACGTACTTTATCTATGTTCTCGGTTCGGGCGGGCACACGGGCGAGCTGTGCGAGATGATCAAGCAGCAGTTTCGCCCCAACCCGCGCAGCCACCGTCGCTATGTCATCACGTCGGGCGACCGTCACTCGATCAACGCCGTTGAGAAGCTCGAGCGGCTCATTACCCGCACATTTCCCGACGGACAAGGCGGCACGTGGGACGTTGTGCGCGTGACACGGGCACGCCGTGTGCACCAGCCGTTGTACACGGCGTGGTTGACGTCGCTGCAGAGCGCCGCATCGATCGCCAAGGCGTTGATGAGCCCGCCGCTGCTGCCCCAAGACAAGGACAGCCAGGCGCCCCGCGAGAGGCACGCCTACCCCAACCTGATTGTCACCAACGGCCCCGGGACAGGCTTTATCGTCTGTGCAGTGGCGTTCTTGATGAAGATGCTCTATCTGCTGCCGGCCCGGCGCTGCAGCATCCTCTTCATCGAGACGTGGGCGCACGTCAAGACGCTCAGTCTTACGGGCAAGCTCTTCTACTACACGGGCATCGCCGACATGTTTGTTGTGCAGCACGAGCCGCTGGCGGCCAAGACGGGACAGAGATACATTGGCGACGTGACGACTTATGGTAACCTGCTGGGTATCCGCAAGCCGTTCAAACGGAGAACCGCTGCTGTCAAGAAGCAGTAAATATCTGTTGCTACAATATCACATATGTCTACCTTATTGTACACAAAGGAGATAAGAAACATAGAAGGGCTTGAGCAAGCCTGTGGTCATGGAGCAATGCCTTATGTTTTTTTATGTCATGAATAATATACAAGGCGAGAGGATATTCCCCTCTGCCCAAAGAGATAAATGTCTTTTGCCTTTCTTCGTGAAGCAGTGATGTTGTGGTTGTCCTTTTCTCGTTTTTTTGCTTCTTTTTTGTTATTTCGTGCCCCTCCCTGTCTATGCAGTTCCGGCATTCTCCGTCGACTCCTCCTGGCCAAACGAGACGTATGCCTTGCTGCGCTCAGACTCTATGCGCTCCGTCTCAGCGGCGGCCCAGGCCTTCCACTGCTCGTACGACTTGTCCTCGAGCTCCATGCCGACATGCAGCGCCGACTTGCCAAAGTATGCGCCCACCATCCGAGCCTCTTCCTGCGCAACGCGCCGGTCCACGTCTTCTTGGTATCGTATCGCGTAGAACTCGCGCCGTGCTGCGTCGTAGGCCTCCTCCTTGGACATTCCATTGCCCATCATCCACATTTGCCGTTGAACGACGCTGGTTTCTCTGTTAGCTCTCGGTCCATTAAAGGGCAAGTTTGCTGGTTGCCACACACCTCTCACCGCACACGGGCATGCCATCCTGCACGAGTCCGCGGCTCCAGTCGTAACGCTGCGCATCCTTGCCGTCCGTCTCGAGAATCACTCGCGGCCGTGCCAGCTCCCATGGGTGGTCGCGGAAGAATGCCCGCCGCAACTCATCCTCCTCGTAGACAATCTTTTGCGGCAGGTACGTCCGCCGCGGCTTGCGCAGGCGGTCATTGGGCGGTTGGTTCTGCACGGGGATCGTCCGCGTCAGCACCTGCGACGGCGGGATGGCCTCGACGACGGCCAGCCATGGCGGCGCGACTTGAACATTGCGCTGCGTGACCTGGTGCGAGATGTTTTCCCGCACAACCTGCGCGATGCGCGATGCGCGGAAACGACGACCCATGACGAGATATGGATGTGCCGGATAGAATTGGACCGGTAATTCGACAGAAAAATGAAGGGGTGGCGTGGTTGTCGAGTTGTCGAGGTCGCGTGGGACACGGCGGCTGGTGGGATGAGGTCGGCTTTCGAGATCACGGAAATTTTTACCTATTGGCTGGTCGTGTGCACTAATGCCCGCTAGCTGCATAAATTTGTGCACCAAGGCCAATAGTCCACAAGTTATGCACGCATCCACTGAAACGGACGTGGGGAATAATGATAGCGGCAAAAAGCACTAATTTTGCGGCAAGCTTCATATTTTTTTCTCAACGACACCATTGGAGCATTGAAGGTCTGGGGAACAATATACAATATCGGCGACAAATTGACGACGACAAAACACGACGACACCACCCGCCAGCCGTACCGTACGCCGAGCTACATACTCTCAACACTGTCCCGGGGACATCATGACGACCAGCCCATGAAGACACCACGCCGCATCGACAGGTCGGTCTGCAGCGCCGCCTTGTCGACCAGAGCTGCGCCGACAGCTTCGGCGCCGCTTCCGCTCCGGCGGACGACAGCAGCTGCAAGCCAGACACCGCTGCAGGACCTGCAGCCATCACAGCAGCTGCGCTGCATCCATGGACGACGACGGCCACAAGACAATTGGCGGTGGGCCGCATGGCTGCCCGGTCCAGCCAACACAGACCCGGCATCAGGGACTCTGCTGCCGCTGCTCTGTCCTCCGGCGTGGAATGGAAGCTGGAAGAAGCCGACGACGCAGAATGCCATGCACGCTCTCGATGCATCTTGCGAGACATCGGGGGGCTGCCGCTCCGGAGCCAACCATAGACCCAAGAATGTGCGGGGAAACCATACGTCCGCCGTCGCCGCAGCTCCAGAAGAGAGCTCAGTGCCGCCATCATCACCATTATCATCACCATTATCGTCGACATCACAAGCCTCACCACCCTCCGAGACAGTCCGACGACGTTCGCGCTTGAGCCGAAGAGAGCTCGTATCCTTTGTCGATCCTCCGTCGCCTGGAGACACCGTCGATGAACACATCTCCTTTATACGCGATCCGTATCTCCGTCGCTATGCCCCGGCCGACGACGGGCCCGAGGTCAAGGTTGTCAAGCGCCGAGAAGATGCTCGGGAGCCCGAGTTTCCCACGTGGAAGGATGTCGAGCAGGCGGACGAGGCTGTCCAGCGCATCGTCCACGAGCTGAGCTATGCCGTCTGGGCACGGCTTCGCAACCCGCAGCGCATCACCGCCGAGGAGGTCTATGATCTGTACCGCCAGCTGCCGGGCATCCGCATGTCCTACATCCCCGCATCGCTGCGCCACCAGCTGCTCAAGTCCCTCGGCATGGTCGAGAAGAAGGATGCCCAGTCGATGCTCCGCTACTTTGCCGTCGTGGCCGATGTGCGCGACGGCGGGTTTGTCCTCTGGAGGGGCGAATGGAACGCGGCCATCTCCTTTGCCAGCCGCTACGTCGGCGCCACGACGGCCGCCGAAGCCGAGGCGGCCATGCTGCTGTGGCGGGAGATGGAGCAGGACGCGCACGTGCGCGGCAACGAGGTCACGTTCAACATCCTGTTTGACGTCGCCTCCAAGGCCGGTAACTTTGCCCTGGCCGAGATGGTCTACCAGGAAATGGAGAAGCGAGGCCTGCGATTCAACCGCTACCACCACGTCAGCCTCATTCACTTTTTCGGCCTCAAGCTGGACGCCGATGGCGTGCGCGCCGCCTACCACGAGATGGTCCAGGCCGGCGAGATGATTGACGTTGTCGTGCTCAACTGTGTCATCTCTGGCTTTCTGAGATGCGGCGAAGAAGACGCCGCCGAGCGCGTCTACACCCGCATGCGTGACTCTGTCTTGAACCGTGCCAAGGGCAGAGAGGACAAGGCAGCACAAGAGACAAAGGGCGAGGGAGAAGAGGGAGAAAGCAATGGCAAGGAAGGGGCAGCCGCAAAGGAGGGGGAAGATGTGAAAGAGGGAAAGGACGAAAAGAACAAGTTGATCGAAAAACACGACTGGACAGGTCCTGTGGCCGCTCCGGACATGTTTGAACCCAACTACCCCAGCCAAAAGGTCATGACCAACATTCTCATGATGCTGGCTCGCGTCTCGAAACGGGACAGTGGTCTTCGCGCCGAATACCAACACCTCGTCCCTACACGGCCCGACCTGGCCA
Source organism: Intubia oerlemansii (assembly GCA_020002355.1). Classification (NCBI taxonomy): domain Eukaryota; kingdom Fungi; phylum Ascomycota; class Sordariomycetes; order Ophiostomatales; family Ophiostomataceae; genus Intubia; species Intubia oerlemansii. The sequence continues at coordinate 20,245 of JAGKRZ010000021.1, read as the reverse complement.
CCTACCGCATCCTCATCAACCACCACGCCGTCCGTCTCGGCAACCTGCGCGCCGTCACGGTCTACCTCGACGACATGAAGAAGCTGCGCATCCCTCTGCACGGCGCCATCTTCCTCGCCCTCTTCAAGGGCTTCTCTTTGTACGGCAGCCAAGGCCGGTCGGCGAGCGACTGGAGCGAGCAGCGTCTCCGCAGCATCTGGGCGGCACTTCTCAAGGCCCTCGACGACCAAGTCGAAGGCCTTTACATCAGCACATGGCTCGTCGTCTGGGTCCTGCGCGCGTTTGACCGCTGCAGCACGCCGGAGATGGTCTTCAAGGCCTACAACTCGTTGAGTGCGCGCTGGACGCCAAGCGAGGCCGATGCCGATTTCGCTATTGGCTTCCTGCACAATCTGCTCAAGGGCCGGCGGCACCCAGCTCATGGTCAAGGGGGAGGTCCAGGAGGAAGCCCGGGCAAACCAGGAAGCGGGGGAGGTTCTCGGCGTCCATCCGTTCTTGGCCAGTTGGGAAGTATGTCGTTTGGCAGATAGGTCCATATGTATTACCATTCCACCCATCCCTATATATATAGCATTTGCATCATTGTACAATTCATATATATTTTGCATACGGCGTTTTCATATGCCACAATACTGCGTTCACGTCGGTCTTTTTTTGTTTTTCAATCAATGCATTTCTGCTCTAGTTCCTATGTGCGCAAGCGTCAAGCAGAAACTGACGCCGGCCAAAAAAGATGGTTGATGCAGAGGAAAAGGAAAGAAACGTGGCCGACCATGCGATGCATTTATTTCGGCTTGTACGTCTGCCAGGCTGTTGGGTGCGTTAGCATATAAATCACGGATAGCATCATCAAAACCGTCTTGGCAGCCACATACCAGCAATGCCGGCGGGCAGGAAGAAGAAAACGCCCATCGACGTCCAGTAGGCAATGCCGAAGCCCTTGGCCTTGGGGTTGAAGGGCAGGTTCGAGTAGGGGCCCTCGGGGTAGTGGTACGGCGACGAGAAGCGCGAGGGGGTCGAGTGGAAGGCACGGCGGCCGGCAACGGCCTGCGACGTGCGGATGGCAGCGCGGGACAGCATCTGTGACGGGCAAAGGCAAACGTTGTGGTTAGCGAGTGTAATCTCATTTCGTGGAACCACAACAGCAGCAGCAAAAGCAATTGAGATAAGCCCATTGGGGCCGGCACAGGCGCAGTGGCGCGTTCGCTTTCTCAGTTGTAGGTTGGATTGTCGGTCGCTCGCTGTCCATTGGCTCAATATCGTCATCGTGAACTCACCTTGATAGAGTGGTGATGGTCTGGAGGTGACGTGGTGGTGGGTGATGCAAGGAAGACGAGGAGACCAAGCTGTGATGCAAAAGTAGCTCGATTTTTCGGATGCTCTGCCATTGGCGCGGCTCTGACTGGGTGGCGTGAGCCCATTGTTTTTTTCCGGCTTAGTCCGCAGCCGCTCAGCGTGACGCATCACATGACCCGATCAACCGCCTTTTCTGTTTTGCTCTGTTTTGGCGGCAGAATCTAATCGCGATCCACTTTTTATCGTTTCCCAAGATTTTTTTTGGACGGCCAAAGTGCTTCACTACTCGCCGCTCGCCGCCACGGAGAGTGCTATCCTCTCCCAACACCGTTTGACACGGTTTCAACCCTCGAAGCTTACTTTTTTATTGGGTTTTCCTTCCTACTTTCAAATATTGTCGGTTTTCTGACGGACAACCCGATACCCTTTCACAAAAGTCCGGCCATCACGGCCTGGTACCGACAACAAAAAGCTTCCTCGACCTTTCGTCTTTGCAGCCTTTGCCCAGCATGGATATCGACGAGCTGTTCGAGGTCTTTGACGACCCGGCACCGGCTGTGCGCCAGACGGGTGTCGAGCCACCGACAGCCGCCGAGACTAGCCGCAAGCGCAAGGCTGTTGACGGCAGTAGCAATGCTTCGCCAGCGCCCAAGACCGGAGAAGAGAGCGACGACGCTGCGACAAACAACAAGGAGGATGCCGAAGCCGACGCCAATGCCGATGCTGCGGACGGCGCCGACGACGATGACGACAACCAGAGCAAGCGACTGCGCAAGACGGACGAGGACGGCGAGCCCATGCTGACCGACACGTTCGAGACGGCCGAGTCGCGCGAGGTGGCGACGGCCGCAGGCTTTGCGCCGCAAAAGGAGGCTGAGTCGATTGTCCTGCAGCACAACATCCAGCACCAGGTGGCGCTGCCGCCGGACCTCAACTACGAGTACATCCCGCTGTCGGCACACAAGCCGCCCGCCGAGCCCGCGCGCAGCTACCCCTTTGCGCTCGACCCCTTCCAGAGTCTGTCGATTGCCTCGATCGAGCGCGAGGAGAGCGTCCTCGTCTCGGCGCACACGAGTGCCGGCAAGACGGTCGTGGCCGAGTACGCCATTGCGCAGTGCTTCAAGCGCAACCAGCGTGTCATCTACACCAGTCCCATCAAGGCGCTCAGTAACCAAAAGTTCCGCGATTTCCAGGCCGAGTTTGGCGACGTCGGTCTCATGACGGGCGATGTCACCATCAACCCGACGGCCAGCTGTCTCGTCATGACGACTGAAATTCTGCGGTCCATGCTGTACCGCGGTTCCGAGATTATGCGCGAAGTCGCCTGGGTGGTCTTTGACGAGATCCACTACCTGCGCGACAAGTCGCGTGGTGTCGTTTGGGAGGAGACCATCATCCTGCTGCCCGACAAGGTGCGCTATGTGTTCTTGTCGGCCACCATCCCCAACGCCTTCCAGTTTGCCGAGTGGATTGCCAAGATCCATCGCCAGGCGTGTCACGTCGTCTACACCGACTTCCGGCCGACGCCCCTGCAAAACTACTGCTTCCCCGCCGGCGGTGACGGTATCTTGCTCGTCGTCGACGAGCGCGGCCAGTTCAAGGAGAAGAACTTCAACACGGCCATGGCGCTCGTCGAGCAGAACAAGGGCGCCGACCCGGCCGACGCCGACGCCAAGATGAACGGCCGCGGCAAGAACAAGAAGATCAACAAGGGCGGCGGCAACGAGGCGACGTCGGACATCTACAAGATCATCCGCATGATCATGAAGAAGAACTTCCACCCTGTCATCGTCTTCAACTTTAGCAAGCGCGAGTGCGAGATGCTCGCGCTCAAGATTTCGGGCATGAACTTCAACAACGAGTCGGAGCAGGCCCTGGTCACGCGCGTCTTTGAGAATGCGATTGACACGCTGTCCGAGGCCGACCGCGGCCTGTCGCAGATCACCCACCTGCTGCCCCTGCTGCGCAAGGGTATCGGTGTTCACCACTCGGGCCTGCTGCCCATCCTCAAGGAGATTGTCGAGATTCTCTTCCAGGAGAACTTGATCAAGGTCCTCTTTGCCACCGAGACCTTCTCCATCGGTCTCAACATGCCTGCCCGCACTGTCGTCTTCACCCAGGTCCGCAAGTTTGACGGTGTGTCTATGAGACCACTGACGTCGTCCGAGTACATTCAAATGTCGGGTCGTGCCGGTCGTCGTGGTCTCGATGACCGCGGTATCGTCATCATGATGGTCGACGATAAGCTCGAGCCCGAGACGGCCAAGGCCATCGTGGCCGGCAAGCAGGACCGCCTCAACTCGGCCTTCCACCTTGGCTACAACATGATTCTGAACCTGCAGCGCATCGAGACCGTCTCGCCCGAGTACATGCTGGAGCGCTGTTTCTTCCAGTTCCAAAACGCCGCCAGCGTGCCTGCGCTCGAGAAGGACCTGATGGCCCTGCAGCACGAGCGCGACAGCACCATCATCGCCGACGAGGACACGGTCAAGGAGTACTACAAGCTGCGCCAGCTGATCGACGAGTACCGCAAGGACATGACGACAGTGATGCAGCACCCCTCCTACGCGCTGCCCTTCCTGCAGCCCGGCCGTCTCGTGCACATCAAGACGCCCAGCAATGGCCTGGACTACGGATGGGGTGCCGTGCTCGGCTTCTCGCAGCGCCGCAGCGGCAACAAGCGTGGTAACAACAGCAATGATGACGACGTGCCGGCGCAAGAGTCGTACTGCGTCGACGTGGCCATGTTTGTGTCGGACAGCGAGAGTGCGCAGAGCATTGCTCCCGGCTTCCCCATGGGCGAGATTGCCCCCGGTGTCGTGCCATGGAAGGACACGGGCGTGGCCAACGACCCTCCTGCGTCGAGCGAGTCGGACGACAAGAAGGAGAGCGGCAAGAAGGACAAGAAGGACAAGAAGAGCGGCAAGAACGGCAAGGACAAGGATGTTAAGGACGCTGCTGCCGACAAGAGCAACGAGAGCGCGGGTCTGACCGACGCGCGCGTCGAGATCGTCCCCTGCCTGCTGTCGTGCGTGGTCGGCATGAGCAAGCTGCGCATCTTTATGCCGGACAACGTCACGACGCGGTCAGGCAAGGAGCGCACCGGCAAGGTTGTGCGCGAGGTGCAGCGGCGGTTCCCCGACGGAATTCCCGTGCTCGACCCGATTGAGAACATGAAGATTACCGACGACAGCTTCAAGAAGCTGGTGCGCAAGATTGAGCTGCTCGAGTCCAAGCTGCTGGCCAACCCTCTGCACGGCTCGCCGCTGCTGGCGGAGCTGTGGGCCAAGTACGACCACAAGACGCAGCTGTCGGAGCAGATCAAGGACAAGAAGCGCGCCATTGCCAAGGCGCACAGCATCGCCCAGCTCGACGAGCTCAAGTCGCGCAAGACGGTGCTGCGTCGTCTCGGCTTCATCAACGACGAGGATGTCGTGCAGCTCAAGGCCCGTGTGGCGTGCCAGATCTCGTCGACCGAGGGACACGAGCTGCTCCTCTCGGAGCTGCTGTTCAACCGCTTCTTCAACGACCTGACGCCCGAGGTGGTGGCGTCCGTCATGACCTGTTTCCTCTTTGATGAAAAGGTCGAGGCGCCCGACTTGAAGGAGGACCTGGCCAAGCCGCTGCGCGAGATCAAGGCGCAGGCCAAGGTCATTGCCAAGGTCAGCCAGGAGAGCAAGCTCGACGTCAACGAGGAGGAGTACGTTGCCAGCCTCAAGTGGCAGCTGATGGAGACGGTGCACTCTTGGGCCAAGGGAGCTTCTTTTGCCGAGATTTGGTAAGTGTTTTGTCCCTCTTTTACGAGTTTTGTACTTTTCTGTTGTTGCTTTTTCCCCCCCGCGGTTTTGCATGACACCCCTCCGCTTATCTTTGCCACCTACTAACCACTCCTAGCAAAATGACAAACGCATACGAGGGCTCGTTGGTGCGTCTGTTCCGCCGTCTCGAGGAACTGCTCCGCCAGATGGCCGAAGCCGGCAAGGTCATGGGCAGCGAGGACATTACCAAGAAGTTTGAGCAGAGTCTCGAAAAGATCAAGCGTGGTATTGTGGCTGCCCAGTCGCTGTACCTTTAAACGAGTTAAAAAAAATGGGGGGTGCTGGTTTGTTTTTGTTTCTGTTCTTTTATTTTCCCCCTTCTTAATTCCTTGTTGTTATCATCTGCATTGTTGTTTATTTGTATCATCCATGTTTTGTTTTCTGTCCATTGTTTTATCTCGGGGCTTCTAGATAGTCTGGCGTTTCTTGGCATGTACCAATCAAAAAAGTATCTGCTTGTGAAATAGGTGTATGAGGTGCATACCTCTCCGTGCGTATTTGTCGTATATCGGCGCCCAATCATCATCCGCGTGAAATATTTGTAAGAAACGTTTCAGTGCTGCCTGCTCGTCTTCCATGTCGGACGCTCTTCTTTCATCGCAGCCTGACGTCGGACGCCACACATGTTCCTGTTCCTGTTCCTGTTCCTGTTCCCGTTCCCGTTCCGACGGCGTGCTACTTGCCACGTGATACGCGATGCAACCCGCGTTTCATGCGTTCTTTTGCGTTGTTGCGTTCCATTGTTCGTTGGTTCGTCCCAAAAAGTAGCCAAAAGTAAACAATACCGACCGCCCCCCACACCGTTGGAAATTCGCGCTAAGACCAGGCGCGTTTTGCCTCTTTCTCTTCTGCCGACGCACGGGCCACGGCTTCACGGGTTTTTCAGAGCTGCCTGTGGGGTCGTTTCCTCTTTGGGCGCGCCATGCTCTGCCCAATTTAGGCCTCAAATCTCCTTTTGCCCCTATTTCCTTCCCCTGATTTTAGGCTGGCGTGCAATTTCGCGCTACCTACGGAGCACCTTGATGCCACCTGATGCCACCTGGAAAGGACCACCTGAGGCTACAAAAACGGCACAGCTTGTGGCCGATCGCTCCTTCCTCCACCCCACGCCGGAAGCTACACCACCGTACTTCGTAGGCGGTGAGCATTGGCAACCACGGCAGGCATCCGCGTTGATTTCGAAGCAAACCCACTGTAAAAAATTGACCACTGGAAATGGTGCAGAGCACCTAATGTAAAGATGCCTGAATGCACGTCGAGAGAGAGTGCTTACCCTGGCATTTCCAAGCAAAAGTGATAGCAAGTGATATAGCTATATGAGGCAAGATGAGGCAAGGTGCGGCAGAATAAGGCATTATATGCACCCATTCCTTGTTCTTCAGGCGTGCACCCCTCCATTCCAGTGAGCAATTCGCCCCTTGCAGCACGGTCGACAAGACAATAAATCATGCAAAAAATAAAATGCAGAGTGCCTAAACAAGAAGGACGATGTTTGACCTCTATGAGATTTTTTTGCCCTCTTGGAAACACAAAGGAGGCGGCATAAACGACCACCATACTCTGTATAACCACCGTAAAAGTCGTTTTTGAGCCCAGCAGGTTCAGTGCCTAGTGCTCCCAATTTACAGCGTACTCAAGGCCTATATATCCAAGTTGTACTCCATATTTCTACCTGGGAAGCGCCAGTGTGCCCACCGCCCCGAAAAAGCCCACTCGCCCTTTCCCACACTATTGTTTCCGCTCCTTCCCAAAGTTGCTCAGGTTCCCTTTTCTCCCTCTCTCCCACACACGACCACACGCTGCTTTTTTTTTTCCTTGCTCTTTGACGTCCCACGATACCCAGTTTCCGTTTTGTTTATTTCGTCAGAAAAGCAGCCACCATGCGTGAAATCATCAGCATCAACGGTACGTGCGGCTAGCAGACCGATTGGCCGCGGTGTCTGTCTCGTTCCTGACCGGTGCCAGCGCGGCGCGTCGTTGGTCACTTTGGCTTGTTGGGGGGTCCCGGTTCGTTGGGCGCCATTCCGGGATTCTGGCAATTCAGCATCTTTGCCGTCCAGCATCGCGAGACATCACATCTCTTGCGGTCCTTGCCTCTACATCTTGCTGTCGACCATTACTAACTGTCTATAGTCGGCCAGGCCGGTTGCCAGATTGCCAACTCGTGCTGGGAGGTATGTCGTGAGGGAATATCCCATGATCGTCAAACTCGGGAAATCAACATGCTGACATATCGCTTAGCTTTACTGCCTTGAGCACGGCATCCAGGTATGCTCTCGTCGTCGACACACTGTCTTCTCACCGACCTTTTATACTGACGCGTTACATAGCCCGATGGCTACCTGACCGAGGAGCGCAAGGCCGCTGAGCCCGACCACGGCTTCAGCACTTTCTTCACCGAGACTGGTATGTTCTCTCTTCGTTTGCTTCCTTCTCTCCTTGGTTGTATGCCTAGTATGACGTCCGGTCGTCGCTAACACCATCGCTACAGGCCAGGGCAAGTACGTCCCCCGTACCATCTACTGCGACCTGGAGCCCAACGTCATCGACGAAGTCCGCACCGGCACCTACCGCAGCCTGTTCCACCCCGAGCAGATGATCACCGGCAAGGAGGATGCGTCCAACAACTACGCGCGCGGTCACTACACCGTGGGCAAGGAGCTGATTGACGACGTGCTCGACAAGGTGCGCCGTGTGGCCGACGGCTGTGCCGGTCTGCAGGGCTTCCTGGTCTTCCACTCGTTCGGTGGCGGTACCGGTTCGGGCTTTGGCGCCCTGCTGATGGAGCGTCTGTCGGTCGACTACGGCAAGAAGAGCAAGCTTGAGTTCTGTGTCTACCCCGCTCCCCAGACTGCCACGGCCGTCGTTGAGCCGTACAACTCGATCCTGACCACGCACACGACCCTCGAGCACGCCGACTGCTCGTTCATGGTCGACAACGAGGCCATCTACGACATCTGCCGCCGCAACCTGGGCCTCGAGCGCCCCAACTTTGAGAACCTCAACCGCCTGATTGCCCAGGTCGTCTCGTCCATCACGGCCTCGCTGCGCTTTGACGGTTCGCTCAACGTCGACCTCAACGAGTTCCAGACCAACCTGGTGCCCTACCCCCGCATCCACTTCCCTCTCGTTGCCTACGCGCCCGTCGTTTCGGCCGACAAGGCCGCCCACGAGGCCAACTCGGTCCAGGAGATGACCATGTCGTGCTTCGAGCCCCACAACCAGATGGTCAAGTGCGACCCCCGCCACGGCAAGTACATGGCCACCTGCCTGCTGTACCGTGGTGACGTTGTGCCCAAGGACGCCCACGGCGCCGTGGCCACGCTCAAGACCAAGCGCACTATCCAGTTTGTCGACTGGTGCCCGACGGGCTTCAAGCTTGGTATCTGCTTCCAGCCTCCCCAGCAGGTCCCCAACGGCGACCTGGCCAAGGTCAGCCGCGCCGTGTGCATGCTGTCCAACACCACCGCCATTGCCGAGGCTTGGTCGGCCCTGTCCAACAAGTTCGACCTCATGTACTCGAAGCGTGCCTTTGTCCACTGGTACGTCGGCGAGGGTATGGAGGAGGGCGAGTTCTCCGAGGCCCGCGAGGACCTGGCTGCCCTCGAGCGCGACTACGAGGAGGTCGCCACCGACTCCCTCGAGGCCGAGGAGGGTCTTGAGGCCGAGTACTAGAGTACGAAAGAGAAGAAAAAAAACTGTACAAAAGAGTACAGCTGAGCAAGGAGGCGGAAGAAGAACGGGAACATGAAAAAGGTAGAAGAAAAGGAGCAAGAATCTGCGGCGGAGCAGTTCGGTTCGGTCTTTCGATAAACTGTTCGAGCCAAAGCCAGGTCTTGACTCTTTTAAGTTTTGTCTTTTACACCCTCTTTCCTTATTTTTTTTCCTTTTACCTTTTTCTCTTTTTTCGATTTTCAGTACTTTGTTTTTGCTTTTCCTATCTCCTTGACGTCTTTTTTTAATCGCCCTTTATATCTCTTTTTTTCGTCTTTTTATTGATTCGTAATGGAGAAGACAAAGACAATACAACAGATTGGCATCATCGTGGAGAGTTTGAGTCTGAAGAGTAAAGAGTGACAGCTGATTCAATGGTTTACTGATTCCATGTCCCTGGCTCTTTTCCGAGCTGGTGTGACGTGCTGTTGATTAAAATTGGAAGCGCCCAAAACGGTCTAGTAGGCTGCTTGACGGATGGCTACAGCGGCCGGCGCCTGCCTCTTTTTCGCCATCTGTCACTGCAATCTCCAACGAGCCTTTCCCCAGGTTTTGTTCGCGAGGCTGACGTTGGCACATATATGGGTGCTTCTCCTCGATTTTGTAGTTGTATGGCTCTCGTTCATATGTTGATTGCTCAATGCCCGTTTCGTTCTGACGGCACAGTGGCAATGGATGAATCTCTGACATGGAAAGAACCTAAACAAACGCGTCAGATATTACCTGTGATATCATTGGTATTGGCCGAGTTTTACATGGGTATTTTTTTTTTAAAAAAATATAATTTTATTATTTTTTTATTCAATGGAATTCCAACTCCAAAATAATCATTGAAAAATATACTCTTTTAACCCGGTTCTTATTCAAATCTTCTATATGCCTCGTGACACCACACGACAAACCGCATCCATGCCCGCGCTTCTCCCGTCTGTCCAAAGCCGTTGACGCCCAATGCACGCCGAGCTGTGATCCCACTTGTGGCGCGTACGCCATTCTCACTGTATTGTCCGACCGGGAACGAGCCTAGCGCACGCCAAAACGCCAGAGCACACGCACGCCAGACCCCACTCTTCCCCAGTGACCCACCCAGCCTCTGCGCCTGCCCAACCAACCCCCCTGAAGACTGGGAACTGGCGTGGCCGACAGCTCCTTCCCTCCTGTGCCCAGTGTCGTCGTCTCCTCTTTTTTTGCAGCAATCCATCATCATCGTCGCTACCTATTCTCCGTATTCCATCACCTTACCTCCCCCATCACCACATCGCCATCCGTCAGCCAGCAGCCTGCGATCGGCGCCGTATCGATACAGTGACGCCGTATCTCGACTCCGACATTGCGATACTTCTTTCTTGATCACGACACCCGTTTCTTTTTTCCCCTTTACCTGCCGGTCCTCTGCGACACCTCGACGCCACGATGGCGGCCGAAGGCTCCGAAGAGATGGGTGAGTAGAGAGAAGGGGGAAAGAGAGAGACAGAAAGAGACAGGAAGGGCATACGGCATTCACGACATGGACAGACTTGCTAAAAGTACCCAGGCGCCAAGCTCAATCTCACCGCCGACGAGCGCAAGGTCTACACCCAGCTCTTCCGCCAGGCCGATCCCGACAATGCCAACATTGTGATGGGCGACATGGCCGTCAAGTTTTTTGAAAAGACGCGCCTCGACTCTCGTATTTTGGGAGAGGTGAGTTCTTTTTCTTTCTGACGTTTTAGACATTGTCTTCTAGAGATGTCTGCTGACCCGGCGTTTCCCTTCCCCCCCTCCTCCTCTTTCATAGATCTGGCAAATTGCCGACACAGAGAACCGTGGCTTCCTCACTCCTGCCGGCTTCGGCGTCGCTCTTCGTCTCATTGGCCATGCCCAGGCTGGCCGCGAAGTGTCTGCTCAGCTCGCCCTGCAGCAGGGTCCTCTCCCCCGCTTCGACGGCATCCAGAGCGCCGCCGGTGTTCTTCCGCCGCAGGCTCCGCTTTCCGCCCAGGGAACGGGAACGGGCCCTGCTGCTGCCGCCTCGCCGCTCTCTTCGCAAGGCACCGGCCCCGTCGGAGCTTCCCGTGTGCCTCCGCTGGCCATTGAGCGTGCTGCCCAGTACGCGCGCATCTTCCAGGACCAGGCTGCCGGCGAATCCGTGCTGTCCGGCGACAAGGCCAAGAGCATCTTTGAGCGCTCGTCCCTCGGCAACGATATCCTCGGCCGCATCTGGCAGCTGGCCGACACGGAGCAGCGCGGCGCCCTTGTCCAGACAGAGTTTATCGTCGCCATGCATCTCCTGACCTCCGTCAAGTCGGGCTCGCTGCGCGTCCTCCCTGCCGCTCTGCCGGCTGCCCTCTACGAAGCTGCCTCACGCGGCGCTGCTGCGGCGGCCGGCGGCCCCGGTACCCAACCTGTTGGCCTTGCCATTGGCACGCCGGCCAGCCCTGTTCGCGCTCAGGCTCCCGGCGCTGGTGGCGTTCCTCCGCTGCCTCCGCCGCCACCGGCATCCATGACGTCGTCGGCGGCCATGCGCACTCGTGGTCCCTTGCCACCGCCCGCAGGTGCTGCAGCGGCAGCCCCCCCTAACTTCAACAGACCCCTGGCCCGTCAGACGACTGGTGGTCAAGGTTCCGACTGGCTGATCACACCGGCCGAGAAGGCCCGTATGGACCCGGTCTTCCAGAGCCTCGACAAGGGCAACAAGGGCTACATCACCGGCGAAGAGGCCGTGCCCTTCCTCACGCGCTCGGGTCTTGGCGAGAACGACCTGGCCCAGATCTGGGACCTGGCTGATATCAACTCTGAGGGCCGTCTCACCAGTGACACCTTTGCCGTGGCCCTGTACCTTATCCAGCAGCAGCGCCAGCGTGGCGACGGCACCGTCTCACTCCCGACAAAGCTTCCGCCCAACCTGATCCCCCCGAGCATGCGCACCCAGCAGACCCGCCCGACTAGCCCTCCGGCTCCCGTTCCCACTGCTGCTCCTGTTCCTGCTCCCGCTCCCGCCCCCGCCCCGGCTCCCGCTGCTCCCAAGTCGGCCATGGACGACCTGTTTGGCCTCGACGAGCCCGCCTCGTCTACTCCGGCCATGCCGGCCCTGACGGCCACTGCCACTGGTGGCACTGGCAGCCTCACTGACCCGTTTGCTAGTGCCAGCCCGATGCAGCCCAGCTCGCCCGTCCGCACGACCAGCAACCCGCCCGTGACCACCGCCGCTTCGACCTTCAAGCCGTTCATCCCCTCGTCGTCGTTTGGACGCTCGCTTACCTCGCAGGCCACCGGCGACTCAACCGGTTCGGCTCCCTCGTCGACTGCTGCTGCTGCTGCTGCTCCTCCTCCTATGCCGGCTGCCCGTGCCGCCCCTGCTGCCCCGGCTGCCAACGACCTTCTCAGCAATGACGACGGCGATGCCAGCCGCAACCTGTCCAACGACACGGCCGAACTGGCCAACCTGTCCAACCAGATTGGCTCGCTCTCCAAGCACGTGCAAGAGACGACGGCCCGCCGCACTACCCTGCAGTCCGACCTGAACCAGACCAGCACCCAAAAGGCCAACTTTGAGCAGCGTCTGGCCCAGCTGCGCACGCTGTACGAGAAGGAGGCCCGCGACGTCCGTGCTCTCGAGGAGCAGCTCAAGGCCTCGCAGACGTCCACTCGCAGCCTGCAGGCCGAGGTCACCAAGCTCGAGGCCTCGTACCAGGAGATGCACACCCAGCGCGAGACCACCGCCGCCGCCCTCCAGGCCGACCAGCAGGAGAACAGCAGCCTCAAGGAGCGCATCCAGGCCGTCACCGCCGAGGTCTCTGCCCTCAAGCCGCAGATCGAGAAGCTCAAGTCAGAGGCTCGCCAGCAAAGAGGTATTGTCGCCATTAACCGCAAGCAGCTGTCTCTTGGTGTGGCGGAGCGCGACAAGCTGCAAGCTGAGGCTGCTGACCTGACGCGCCAGAATGAAGAGCTTGCCCGCGAGGTGCAATCCACCTCTGCCGCCGCTGCCGCTGCCGCTTCTGCTGCTTCTGCTGCCCCCGCCGCCCCCGCCGCCCCCGCCGCCGCTGCCGCCGCTGCCGCCGCTGCCGCCAGCGGTACGCCCGCCTCGGCCTGCCCGTCGGTCGCCTCTGCATCGGGTAAGAACCCCTTCTTCCGGCGCACCGGCAGCGCCGACATTATGGGCGTTTTTACTGGTTCCAACGCCCAGTCGCCCAGCCCCGTCCTTAGCCAGAGCGGTCTGAGCCACCATTCGGCCGCCTCCGGTGCTGCGCCGACCCTGCCCGCCGTTGCCGGCACCGCCGAGTCGTCGTTTGACGACGTCTTTAGCCCGCCGTCCATGTCCACGTCGCCTGCTCCTCCTGCCCCGGCCACCAGCTCTTCGCCTGCTCCTGGCCACGCTAGCCCGGCTGTGGCTGGTGCTGCGGTTGCTGGTGTCGCTGCTGCCGGTGTGGCCGGCGTTGCTGCCGCCGTGGCGCCTCAGTTCACGGGCGCTTCTACCGGATCGTCATCCTTCTCAGCCGTCACTGCACCCACCGTCTCCGAGACGCCCACCGCCAACCCCAGCCGTCAGCCTACCCTCACGTCGGTAGACGCCACGGCTGCTGCTTTCCCCGTCCCGCCGAGCTCCAACCCTGCCACTTCGCCGCCGCGTGTCGCCTCGCCTGCGATTGCTGACAGCATCCACAGCAAGACCGCATCGCCCGTCCCCGCTGCTGCCGAGCCTGCTGCTGTCGCCAAGGAGGTTGCCGAGCCTCCCAAGCCCACCGAGGCGGAGCCCGAGAGCCATGCCGCCGCTGAGCCTGCTGCCGATGCCGCCAAGGAGGCTGAGGCACCCGCTGCTGCTTCTACTGCGGCTGCTTCGACCTCAGCCTGGACGCAAGGCCACGCTCAGAGCGACAGCCTTACCGATCCGTTTATGGTACAGGACCAGGCGAACAAGGCCAAGGAAGACTTTGAGTCGGCCTTTGCTAGCTTCAAGGCCGCTCGCGCCGCTGAGCCGTCCTCTTCGTCCGCCGCTCCTGCTGCCGCCTCTGGTGACGACCACGCTGACGCCTTTGCCATCAAGACTCCCAGCAGCGTGGCGGCCGCCAGTGCTGCTTTCCCCGCCGTGAGCCAGCTCGACTCTGTGACTGGCAGTGGCACTGCTGCTCCTACCGGTAATGCGACCAAGGACGCTTTCAATGCCGAGTTCCCGCCCATTGCCGAGCTGCACAACGATGACGACTCGGATTCTGACATCGAGGGCGGCGGTTTCGATGACGACTTTGCCCCCGCCTCGCCCAAGGGCAAGCAGACTGCCCCGACGGCCGCTGCCCCTGCTGCTGAGAAGGCGCCCGCCGCTGCCAAGTCGGTCTCGCCCGAGACGACCAGTGCTGCTGTTCCTGATGCCACGAGCATCTTTACGGCTGCGCCCGTTCACCAGGCATCGGCCATGGATGATATTTTCAGTGCCCCGGCCAGCACCGCACCTGCCGCCGCCCCTGCCACCACCACCACCACTACGGCCGCCGCCGCCGCTCCTGTTCCTGCCACCCATATTGCTGCTGCTGTTGCCCCTGGCTCGTCGACGGATGCCTTTGACGACCTGGATGACGACTTTGAAGGCCTCGAGGATGCACGTGAGGGATCGGGCGACGACGACTTTGCGAATATCAGCCGGTCGGGTTTTGACGATTTCCAGTCCCCTGGCCACGCGGCGTCGACGTCGTCGGTTGGTATGGACAACAGCACCTTTGACTTCTCGACCCTCGGCCAGAGCACGAGCACGGGTGCGCCCAAGGCCGATAGCAACGACTGGTTCACCTTTGACACGGCCAAGCCCGCCGAGGGTGCTGCTGCTGGTGTGGCTGCAGCTCCTGCCGCCGCTGTCGGTGCTGCCGTTTCCACCAGCCCGGCCGCCGCCACCGCCGCCGACCAGCTCAGCCCCCCCGAGGCCCCGGCTCTTACCCGCCAGCCGACGCAGGAGAGCACCACTAGTGATGATCCGATCCTCAAGAGCCTCATGTCCATGGGCTACAAGCGTCCGGTTGCCCTGAGCGCCCTGGAAAAGTTCAACTACAATGTTGACCTGGTATGTTTTTGAATATTGTATTGTGATTTACCTATTTCCTTGAAGCTATATGCTAACTGTTTTGCAGGCCGCCAACTACCTTGCCAACCAGTCGTAAAGACTGTATCCTTCTTGCGCTTCTTTCATTTGTATTGACCCTACATGTTTTTTTTTTTGCGCTGGTTTTTTTGTTCATTGCGTTCTCTTTCTTTCTGTTACTATCTTTCCTGTATATTCTTGAGCCAGTCCTTTTTTTACTCTTTCTTTCTCATTTCCTATGTCATGCTCTCTTTGGGCTTTCTTGCTTTACACCTCTATTTTTTTCTCCCATTCTTTTTGTTTTGCGTGCTGCCCCTTGTACATGTACATTTTGCCTTGGCAACGCCTAATAATCGATATTTTGTATATTGCCCACAGGATGTGCATATCATGCAGGTGTATCATGCAGGTGTGTACACAATTGCTGACGATATCGTCTGGATCTTCAAGAGAATGGGACGATGCCTCCTGGCATATTTTTTGGCTGTCCCTTGCATTGATAATGCATCCGAACCAAGTCACGACGGACGTTCCACGCAAAATGATTTCCTTGATGAAATTTCTCCTCATCACATCAGTCCGGCTCATCACCATATATGCAAGGGTTCATGAGGGTTTTTGGTTCCTTCAGCGCATGGGCGCATGGGCGCATGGACGCATGGACGCATGGGCATTGCGCTTGGCCGTTCTGGACCCTGGGAGGTTTGCTGAACGTTGCCCAGATGGCATACACACCATCATTATGACGACTACCAGCAATCACCACCACCACCACCCCTGGAACCGGAACGTGGTTTCCCGACGGCAGATGATCCAAAATCGGCAAAAGCACGAAAAAGATGCACAAGCGAGGAGTAAAAAAAATTGATCAAAAAATGGCGAAAAAAAAAATGAAGTCCGACCGCGACGCGTAGAAAGGGATATTGATAAGCAGTTGCAGTAGTCAGTAGTGTTTTTGGCTTAAACTGCAAAGGCTAACGATAGACGGGATTAGGTGTGCCACGCCAAAGCATGAGCTATGATGTCACGAAGTGGCTCCAAGTCGTGATGATCCCTTCGGAGCACCGGAGATCGTTCCTGGGGACCCGGCTGTCATCGGTTACGGGACCCGAGAGTCTGTTGGTCTTCTGTGTTGGTTTGCTGGTCTTGTGGCCTGATGGCTTCCTGGCCTGCTGGTCTGCTGGTCTGCTGGACAGCAGCAGCCTGACTGCACCAACAGACACCAAGACTGACAGGTCGAAACCCCATTGCCAAGTAACTCTCGACGTACCTACTCGACCGCCTGGACTGAGACATGGCTGTGGGTGCGTGATGTATGTGGCCATGCCGATCACTCTATTGATTTCTTGCTTTATGAATTTTTAGCCTTCTGTTAATTTCTATTATTCTTGCTCAATAATACTTGCTTTTTCATCTTTTTTATTCTTGGGTTCTTTTTTTTCTTTCTTGTTCAGAGTAGGTGGTTCACCTTTCGTCTACCGTAGAACCCTGAGCAAATCACGGCAGTAGCAATGGCCACATCTTTCCCCTCTTTTGCACTTTTCTTCTTTTTTTGTGATCGGCATGCATGTCTCACATTATTCGCCGAGTGACGATCATGGAGCCCTCTTGATCGAATGATACTACGGAGTACGGCAATACGCGAAGTAAAGTACGGACAGTGGAGTCGGAGCCGGCGTGATCGCGCTCTCTCTCTCACTCTCCGTGTGTATGTTTGTATGGGTGTATCGAATGATTTGTTCCTATCATATCAAAAGTCATATACATTTTGTTCCCTATTCCGTGTTTCTTATATTTATTCTACGCCTCTTCTTTTATTTCGACATATATGGGGTTATTTGCCTCCCTCGATAGAAACCCCCCCTCCCAGGCACCTAAGGGAGGCCAGGACAAAGAAACGAGACGGACGACAAACAGGCACAGGCACCAAGTGGTATCAGAGACTGGCCTTTCTCCAGACGGTGCACACACCATGGAAATCGACGGCGTCAGGCACCATGTCAAACCGGAAAGGGCAGGGTCTAATTGTTTGATTTTTTTTGTTCTTTTCGGCCAAGCTCAACAAGCTCAACGTAAAGGAGAGCGTGTCTTTCTAACGCTTGTTCCCGCGTTCGCGCCGGAGGGATGAAACGCGACCATTTAGATTTTTTTGACGCGACGCCACGCAATTGCAAATAGCGAACAAAGGACAATGGGCAGAGGACAAAGGCAAAATCACCTTACGAGCAATAGAGCTACAGCGTACTACAGCATACTACGGCATACTACGGCATACTACAGCATACTATGGCATTCTACGAAAGTATAGCGTCCGCGGGGAGATGAGGCACACTGATCAAGGGATATATATCATCCAAAAAAATGTCCCCAGACGCGTACTGCAGCACGGCGTGTCCCGCTGGTTGGAAGAATGAAAAGTCTACCTCAGGCGTGTGGACCAGTCTCTTGTAAAAAAGGAACTGAGAGTATCACATACCACAGCAGAATTCCGCACATACACCAGAACAAGAACCAACAATGGCACTACATTTGTACGAGCGGCTATTCCGTACCTATCACAGCTAGCAGCCGGATTGAGAAGAGCAAGGCCAACAGACACACACACACACATACACACACACACACACACACACACACACACACACACACACCAAAAAGCGAATGCATGTTAGAGCCATTGTTACCATATTCTTGAACTGCGGAAGCCAAATGATCGCCGACCATTTTTTTTGGGAGGGTTCTTTATTTTGTGACAGGTAGGTAATGTAACGCGGGGAAAATGCAAAGCGCAATCATACTTCCTTCTGTTCACAGAGCAAAGGGAGAGATAGAGAGAGACGTCCTGTCCCGAGATTCTTGATTTTTCTCTACTCTCCTGCATATGTTGTACTGTAAATGATTTTGAAATCGACTCATCACCTTCTTGTGCAGACTTTCTCTTGGCATTCTTATCCACCCTTGATGAATGGTGTTTTTGGCCAGGGTAGCATGTGCATCTTACTATCTCTTGTCGTTTTGCTCTTTTTTTGCTCCCCTTGCTTCAGGGTGCCTGGCAACCAGGAACAACCGTGCAGGTCCCTATGTACAGCAGGTAGCAACCGTAGCAACTTTTTTTTTTAAAAAAAAGAAGAAAAAAAAGTGAGTACAAATCACAGGGAGAAAATATCGGCATGGTCTCGGCTAAGAGGGCAGAGACACGCCGCGAGACAAGGCAGAGTCTCATCAAAATATACGACGAACCAGAAAAAACTGGGCAGCCAACCCAAAAGGGAAACGATACAAAACCAGAAAACAACCAAATGTGATTCGTCTCTTTCCGTTGTTCGTGCACGACGATTTTTGCGTCTTGAAGAACGCTTGAAGAGTCGATCCTACGCTCACTCCCCCTTGCTCCGCAAAGTCCGGTGATTGTGAAGAGAGAAACGCATTGTCACTGTCAGCATCGAGGACGAGTGAAGGAAGATCACTGCTTTGGCACTGAATTGCTGAGAAGTACGTATACACGTATTCGGAGGCCGACATCAAAGCTTTGTTCGGCCGGTTTTTATTTTTATTTTTATTTCTTTTTTTATTTCGAGACCCAAACGAAAAAAAAGAGACCATGCAGCAAACGCGGAACTCTCCACGGGGGCTGAGAACGTTTCAAAGAGCTCTAGAAGACGCCTTTTCTTTCTTTCTTCCCGCAAAGAAGTTCGCCGAGGAAGAACACGACCCCAAAAAAACCCCAATATCAAACCTATGTAAGCAGAGCCTCAGACAGTTGAAGAAAACAAAAAGGACTGTCGGAAGATATTGCATGTGCAAAACGATGCAGGGTATTTTCACACAGAGTCTGGGCTTTTTTGTTTTCTTTCTCGGAGTTTTTTTATTGTTTCTTCTTTCCGATTTCCTATTCCATTATTGCTACGTTTCGTAGACTACCTCCTTTTGGATATCCGTCGACGCCACGATGACAATAGGTAGTTGGGCCTCTTTTTTTGCATAGGTAGTGCTCGATGATGGAGGATCATCGATGGCCTTTCCTCTTTTCGAGTCGATTGTGTACGGAGTACAAAGCACAATCGGACGTCATGGTCCGGGCACACGGACGGCCATGCATGCTTATCCCTGGTCATTGCCATTTGAAACTAAGCAAGGTTCCCCTCCTTTTGTCTTCCCCCTCATCCATCTTTGAAGCTCCTTTTGGGAAAGACAGCCTGGTTCGCAAGCTTGGACCACCTACGTAAGAACAGAAAAGCACGGTCCTCCCACCCAAAAATCGAAACCACACCGAACAAAAGGGCTTAGAAGAGCTCAAGAAAAGAACGAATAAAAAGGGCTGAAGAGGGGCGACGGCCATCGGACCCATATGAGAATCCATGCGTGTACCCAAAGAAGTACATGGAGAAGGAGAATGCGTCTCTGTGCTTCTCTGCTTTAATTCTTCGTTCTTATTATCGGCTTTTTTTTCTTCTTCTGCTTCGCGTACGTTAATCTTGTTGGATATGGCAACCGGCCGTCGTGCTGGCAGCACGTCAAATGGAAATGATAGGAAAGCATAGGAAAGGATAGGAAACGATAAGACATGCAATTTTTCGGTCCATACACTATGGAATACCTAGAACATTGCGTCGTAGAAGGCCAGAACGCGTGAGAGAGCACGCCAGACGCTGGCGTCGAGCGAGCTTCACTGGTCGATCTCTATTTCGCAGGGCACATTGTTCATAGTATTGGACAAGACAGGCCACAAAGGTGAATAGAAAAAGAAAAGAAGGAAGAGAGAGAGTGTGTGTGTGAGCGAGAGATGGAACAGAAAAAAAAGCAATCATAGACGGACCATAGTTCCCGCGGAATTGGCGGAGCAAGTTCCACGGTAAGAATTGCCGATCAGGGATCGGCAGCCCAGAAGAAGAGAAGACATCGCGCCCAGAATCGCAGGACTGGCCTAGTTCAGTTAGTACGAGTCATTCTTATGCGATGTAACTGGACAGAATGCGGAGAGAGCTTTGTCGTGTAGTCTTTCTTTGGAAACTGAAATAAAATAAAATATAACAAGACAAAAAAAAAACCATTTAGGCGGTTTCCATATCCAGACAAGAAGCAGTCTGGTACCTGGTCTTATTTCCGTACAACGTCCTGCGTGCTACATGCTACTTTTGCTGTGTAAAATTGTGATACATGCAGCGGGAACTCCGCTTGAGAAGAAAAGGGTGTATTGTACACAAAGATGTTACCAATGAGTCTTCGGAAAGGGAGCATTTGGAACATTATGACAGGCCTGTTCCAAGTGCTGCAGAGAGAAAGATGGAGACGGATGGGGACGATGAAGATGTTGCTGATACAACCTGCATGGTTCTCGGCCCCCAAAACCATCGTATCATTGTCTCTCCCCCAC
>JAGKRZ010000204.1:0-41830 GCA_020002355.1 Intubia oerlemansii | reverse complement strand
TTTGCTTCTTTTTCTTGCTTCTTTTTCTTGCTTCTTTTTCTTGCTAGGTTTTCTTCCTTTCCCGATCCGTCCTTCCGAAAAAAAGGTACAACTCGGCGAAAATAAAAGGAGCATTTTTTTTAGAACCGCCTACCTAGATGATCACGACTGTTGGAAAACTGTGGTCATTCTGTGGCCGTCAAAAAAAAAATGAAAACGGCCAACATCCAACAAACAATTGTCAAACCGCCAAACGTCAACTAACAGTTCTACTAACAAAAGTTCAAAGAGACATCAGGGCGCAACGCCAAAGCAGCCCAACACCGCCGAAACAGTACATGTACGATACAAAAAAAGCACGCCAATTCGCTCCTAGCTAGCATCGGTGCCCAGCCGTTTACAGGCATGCGGGAAATAATGGGTCCCGAGTCCCCATTGTTTGTGTACAAGGGACATGTACCTCTAATAGAGACTGGCTACATTGGTACCTGACCAACGCATCAGCCACGTCACACAGAAAACAAGAGAAAGAAGAAGCGGTGGCCAGCGACGACGGACGAATAAAGAGTTTCGCATGATGGTAGAAGAGAGTTGCAACAATAAAAGAAAAAAAATGTTCCGTGCTTCAAAGCCGAAAAAGCCAGAAAAGCTAAAAAGGCCAGTGCCGAGTCCTTTAAAATTTGCTGATGAGAGGCGAACGAGTAGGGACCGCCATCATTGGACCAAAATATACGGATGCGCAGTACTTGCCCCGAGCAGACTCCAAGCTCACACTTGCACAAGTAATAACGACCGAGTCACACCACCCGTTCATACCGAGGCAACCCTACCGAATAGGCAATGTACCGGCCCGCCCAATCTTATGCAAGTCTTACAAGTCCGTATGGGACACCAATGAGAGAGATATGGGGTCTACGGAGTACGAGTATCTATCAAAGAGAGACAAGAGAGAGGCAGCCCTTTTTTTTAGTGCCTGAGGCTTGGCTTGAGTGTCGTACGGTCTTTCCCCTGTCATTGCAACCCCCCTCCGGCCCCTTCCTCCCCTGTCCGTGACCCCTGCCCGCCTGGACTTGCCGCTAGCGCCCGGAAAGCTAAAAAGGGCCGCAGCGCGAGTGCTACTCCGTACATCTTTATTGTATATCATCTTCCGTAAAGCGTAATATGCCGCTATTGCTATTGCGCTATGATGAGCGCGCCAAAGAGCTAGCAGGGGAGGGGGATGCGCTAAAAGAGAGTGCTAAAAAGAAGCCACCATGGAGCCCGCCAAATATAGCACGAAAACACTAATACGGAGTAAACTCGCTGTCGTCCCACTGATGTTCATCTTACCATGCATTGGCACACCCACTGAAAATCATAAGAGATTGAGAAAAATAAAGAAAAAGAGAATAAGGATTACGCCATTCCCTCAGATCACCACGTGCTGGCGTAGCACTTTCCATGGGGATGTGGTGGCCGAGAGCGACTATCGTAATATCAACTCCAGCTTTAGCACACACACACACACACACACACACAAATGGGTGTGGGATATGCGATATATGATCGATCCATGGTCGTATGGGGGAGGCGATGGCTGATCCATGAATAAAAAAAGGTTCCATGTCGATTGGCCACGATGCGATGTGCACAAAAAAAAGGGAAGAAATCCCCCAAATGTGAACGAGGAAAATAAAGAAAAGAACCGAAAAGAAACGGGAGGCCGTGCTGATCCAGGTACGACAATGCTTTTTCAAGCGGATACGGGTGAGGGTCCCCCGCGTCTGAGACATGCATGGCTCTAAAATGGGCTTGAGAGAGAGCGAGAGCAGGAGTGGAGGGTGAGAGAGAGTACAAAGTACTCGGTAGGAGAGGAGAGGGAGAGAGAAAGAAGGAGAGTCGGAAGGGATTCGGAAGACAAGCCGCGGGGGAGGACTGGCCAAGCTACAGTGTGGCTTTTCAGAGTCTCTTTTTTCTTTTCTTTTCTTGCATTTCTTTTTTCCTTTTTTTCGCACCTTTTACGCCCAGCTCGGTAGAAATTGCGCTTCTGCATGTCTTGCAGTAATTTTCCATTTTTGTGCACTTTTTTTTGTCGTTTCTTATTCATCCCAATATTACACAAACTCGATGCACCTTTTTTTTTTCATTTTTTTCAACGCGTGGCAAATGAGAGCTGATGGCGTCCTCTTTTTTTTTTGTCATGACGTGCAGGGCCGATCTGAATGCAGGTACAGTCCAGCTGCTCGGTCACCGGCTGCCTGTAAGATGGTCATCTCCTGTCCGTCCTACGCTTCTTGCTTTCTGTTCCTGCATCGGCTGGTGTTCCAAAACGTGCTGGATGCAGGGCGCACGTGTATGGAGTACATTACCGTACACTGCACAAAATGCCCGGGATACTCGGAACGTCTGGGCGCATATTCCGCCTGCACTCCATACTGCGGCGTTATGCCGTCTCTCTCCTTGTGTCGGATAGACATTGTCTTGCCTTCCTGCCTCCTGTCTGCCTCCTGTCTGCCTCTTGTCTGCCTCCTGTCTCGCCTCCTGTCTTGTATTCCCTTGTCTTTGACAGCCTCGCTGGTCTGCGCCGTTTGGTATTCAGGACAAAGCCCCCTTTTTGATTCAAAGGGAGGACCCCTTGGAATGTAGGTACGGAGTAGCTTTCAAGAAAACGGGGGAAACGGTTTTTGACAGCGTGTCAGCGTGCCAGTTGTAGAACGTTAATCCGGAGTGTCTGGTATGCATGCTCTTAAGGGTTTTCGTGGCTTCTCCGCCTTTAGTATCACGTAAATGGAATGTTAGGTAAGCAGGCTCTTCTAAGATGTATTTTTATGTACTTGTAATCTATTTTACAGACTTTTACGCTACTTATATCATATTTGTTTTCAAGGAAAAATAAACACAAACAGGTTTCCAGGCAATCGGGTTTTTTTTTTCAAAAGATATACCTATATACCTTACATTTATTTTTTGTTACTTTTTTTCGAATTTACTTTATTTTTTTTTTCTAGAAAAATGCACTGAAATAACCATAAAAATATTTATCATGCCCGTTTAATTCATCATACATAACTTTTTCTTGGACTGTAAAAAAATTCAAACATAAAAGTCAAACATTACAGCAGGTTATCAAAACGGGAATGAGAGAGATGCAAGTATAACTAGGGAAATAGCATGCAGAAACAACACAACATGGATTTTTTCTGGTGGTAACTCGCAAAACAAAAACAAGAAAAAAGAGAACAAAGTTTCAAAGACCATATAGCGCCCACGCAAAGTCATCACCCTCTACACCTTCTCCCCGGACGCCCTGGACGCCCTGAACGTGGCTTGGCGCAAACTCACTTCTCAGCTCCTGCGGCAGTCACAGCTCATCATCCTGCTCCAGCTCCGACGGCTTCAGCAGACCAGACACCTTGGACCGCCGCTCCAGCTCGGCCTGCTTCGCGTCGCGCTCCTGCTGCTCCTTCTCAGCCAGGTACAGACCAGCATTGTCGCCAGAGAACTCGCGCAGCGAGATGAGGAAGTCGCGCACGCTCTGCCGGAACTTGTCGTGCTGCGTGTTGAGCGCAAACAAGCTCTCCACAAACGTCTGGATTTGGACACTGGGGCAAAAGTTAGTAAAAAAATATTCATATCGTTTAAAATGGATATCGGGGTTGTACTCACGGCTGAAGGTTGGTAAAAGCGTTGCGCAAGAGGTTGCCAACATAGTTGGTGAGGAACTCGCGGTTGCTCGTGCCCGACTGCGCCTGGTCCGGCTGGTAGATGGGGCCCTGGATCTTGGCCTGCGTGCCGTCCGCCGGGTCCACGAGGTAAAACATGCGCACCAGCAGCGACGTCTGTGTCTTGAAGCCCGCCTTGTGGTCCGTGTCGGTCAACACGTAAAACACATCCTGCAGGATGAGCACAAAGAACTGGTTGAAGAACGCATTCGCCGTCGCCGTGTCCGTCTTGTCCGCCACGTTGTTGATCAGCTCCAGGCACATGCCCAGACCCGCCGCCTCCACGTCGCGGTTGTCGTGCTTGCTCGCCCACAGACACGCGTCAATCACAAACTTGAATTGCCGGTTGTCCAGCTTGAGCAGCGCCGGGAAGCAGTGCAGGTTGATCGCCCGCAGCAGGTTGAAAAACTCCACGCGGTGCTCCGGGAACTCGGAAAAGTCCTTGTTGATCATCTCCAGCGTGCACTCAAACACGTTCTCCATGATCGTCGGCACCTGGTCCTCCATCAGGTTGCCCAGCTTGCTGATGATAGCCGCCATAGCCTTGAGCACCTCGGCGTCGCGTGCACCCGGCACATTGCGGTTGTAGTCCACAAGCACAGAGTCCAGCAGCTGCGGCACCATCTGCGCACGCACCGACTGCAGGTCCTCCGCCTTGTCCACAAACACCTCAATCAGCTTGAGGATCTCCTTCTTGATCGTCCGCAGGCCCCGGACCTTGGGCATCTTGGGCGCAATGTCGCCGTCGCGCGCCACAGCCTCGGAGATCAGCTGGCTCGTCGCCCGGTACATCTGCAGCAGGTCCAGGTAGATGCGGCCAATCTGCGGGTAAAAGTACGGGCCAATCGACGAGCATGCCGCCACGTTCGTCTTCATAATGTTGCCGATGATCTTGATCGTGTCAGAGTCCTGCAGTATTGACGGGTCCGCCGTCGCCGACTTGATGATCTGGTCCCACGCCGTGTTGGGCAGCGACATGAGGTCCGACAGCAGGCGCTCCTGCTGCCCGCGGTTGCCTTGCGCCGACACCATGTAGCCGCACGCTTCGTAGAATGTGTGCACCTGCTGAGGCGTCAGGTCGCACGTAATCTTTTGCAGGTTGCGCACAATCTCGTCGATAAACGGCTCCTGCTCGTTAGGCTGGTGCGCAACAAAGTGCCGGCGGCAAGACTTGGCAATCTTGATAAAGGTGTCGCAGGCCATGTCCTGCACACCCTCGTGCGACTCGTGCATAAACTCAAAGAGCTTGTTGACCACGGTCTTGAGGAACTTCCAGTGCGCCTTGAGGAAGCGGGGGTACTGGCCAACAATGTACATGATGTTGCTGGCCACGACGGCCTTGTTGTCCTTGCCGCGCTTCATCTCCGTCAAGCCCAGCAAGTCCTTAATCACCGTCACGAGGAAGCGCTTCTCCGTCTCCTCGTTCATCGCCAGCGAGATCGAGCCAATGGCCCAGCAGAGCACGTTGCAGTTGTGCCACGACCACTCGCTGCCGTCCACCTGGCGGCTGAGCTTCTCAGTCATGATCTGCTCTGTGTCCACCACGTCGAGGTGCGTCAGGTACACCAGGCACTCGCGGATCGTTTTGTACAGCTGCACCGTGTCGCTCTCCTTGACAAACTCGCGCACGATTTCGCCCTCGTCGTTCTCCACAATCAGCACCTCCTCGGGGCGCACCATCTTCTCAATCATCACAATGCGCAGGTTCGACAGGATCTCCTTGTACTTGTGCTTGCGCAGCGGGAAGTTGTTGAGCAGCGCCGGGTTGGGCGCGCCGTTGGACGTCAGCGAGCCCATGTTGAGCAGCGGGTTGGCATCCGTCATGGGCAGCGACTGCATCTCCTCGTACAGCTCCTGCACGAGCTTCAGCCAGTAGTCGAGGCAAATCTTGAAGATTTCGCGGTCGTCGATTTGCGAGATGCGGATGAGGTAAAAGTGCGCGTGCGTCAAAAAGTCGCGGTTGGGAAGGTTCTCAATGAGCTGGTAGTTGTTAGATCAAGAAAAAGGTCACGACCCCCAGACGTCCCTCCCATCTTCCCCCCCTTCTCCCTCTCTTCTTACTTACATTCAGGTGCATGGAGAAAAAGTTGCACAGGAAGAGAGCCAGGTTTTGCACAAACTCCTGATCTCGCGAGTTGCTCTGCGGGTAGGTGGTCTTGAGGTCCATGGACAGAGGAATGATAGTCGCAATCGTGGTCAGGACCTCGGTGAACATCTTGATGAGCTGCTCGTCATAGTTGCCGACTTGGTTGGGCCCTGACGTCTGCAGACCACCAATCTCGGTCAGGACCTGCAGAGTAACGTTGCGGAAGTCGGGGACCTCGAGGAAGCGGGTGCGCAGGGTGTCGATGAGGGGGGTCTCAAAGATGTAGCCGAGCGGGATCCAGTTGCAGAAGCGCAGCAGGGTTTCGAGGGTGGCCTTGACGAGGCTGGGCTGGGTGGCGGTGCTGAGGATCTCGGTGCAGAGCTGGAAGATTTGCGAGAACTCGGCGCACATGGTGTTCTTGAGGTTGAGCGTCTTGGCCGAGGTCATCTGGTCGGCCGAGTAGTCAAAGACCTCTTCGGAGAGGAGGCGCAGGATGATCATGTTGTTCTCGCAGATGGACAGGCTGGAGCGGCAGGCGGTGATGATCTCGTTGATAAACGTGGGCCAGTTGTGCGGCCACTCCTGCTTGAGAATCGAGATGAGGACGAGGTTGAGCTTGTTGAGCAGCGTCTTGTGTTCTCGTAAGGCCTCCTCGGAATTGGAGCATTGGATGATGAACTGCACCACAAAGTTGCGGATGCCCTGGCACTGGTCCCGAGGTAGAACCTTCCATCGTGTCATGATGACATGGTCGAGAACCTGGAGAGCGAGGAATTTTGTCTGGGGGTAGGTCGCCTCGGAAAGGATCTTGTCGACAATGAGCCAGGCATCGGGATCCTCCTTGAATTGGTTGAGAGCGCTCTCGGCAGCTTTTTGCTGTAGGAGGGGGGAGGGAAGAAGGGGCAGGGTTAGAGATGGGAGAACAATTTATGGGAGGGTGGAAAACTCGAGACCAAGAAGTAAACAAACCTGCTCGCCGCGGCCTTCGTAAAAGGCGCGCACGACCGAATCAAGCTCTGGCACGGTGGGAGCCATCGCGAGCCAGGCTGAAGGGGAAACGAGGTGGGCGGGATGAGGGGTGGTCGAGATTGGAGGGGACCGACGTGACGGTAAGAATCAAGAAGATTGCGAGGGCGTGTCGAGGGAGATCTGGAGACGACACCAAGGAGCTGTCTTTTTTTCCTTTGTCGTGAATTCGAGGCGGAGCTCTGTTCAGATTTTTTTTTCGCGAATGGACCAGGGTCGGGTACGAACTCCAAGCTCCCAAGGCGGTGAGGCGAGAGTGGTGACCGTCTGGCAATGTAAATACAAGGTGAGTGTCTGAAAAGACGCGGTTGTCGCTGGACGAAAGAGAGGAACACGTGTATAGCGACCTCCAAAAGGTGGTGAGACAAAACGGGGTCTAAGATTGCTCGACGATCGGGACCGGTAGGGAACGGCAATCGACCTGTCAAGTCAAGAGCTTGGGCAAGACAGCACCAAGACGAGAAGACGAAAGAGATTGAGCGTGAGAGGAGGGGGAAGTGTCAAAAACGACAACAGAAAAGCAGAGAGGTCAAAAGACGAGGCGCAAGACGGAGTTGGCAAAGGTCGAGCCAGTCGAAGCGTGAGGCTGCGCGCTGTGCTCGTCGCGTCTGGTGCCTTTTTTTTCTGCCGAGGAGAAAAAGAGAGGGGAAAGCAACAAAGACCGCCAGGCGTTGGGGCCGTCTTTGAAGAGGTCAAATGCTGCGTGGAAGAGCAGAGGTGGTGGGAGCGGAAAGAGAGGGGATTTTCGAGGGGTTTGTTGAGGTGGGCGAGTGTTGGCAAAAAAAGGGAAAGAGGGAGGAAGAGGCAGAAGGGCTCAACGGAAGGAGATCTCTCCGAGAGGGAAACGGGGTGAAAAAGAGAAGGATCGAGATGTGGGACAGAAGGCAGAGAGGCAGGAGCGACCGTGGTGGCGGGGAATGCAGCGGCAGCTGTGGGAAAGAGCAAGGCGAGGAGGGGCCGTACCTACCGTACTGCAGTGAACCAAGGAACGTAGCAGTGAAGGTACTTGGTACAGGCTGGAAAAGACGGCAAAAAATAGGAAGGTTCAGGAAAGAGCAGGCGGTGGAAGCCTGGGAGGGGCGAGAGACAGAGAGCGAGAGGCGCGAGTGCCTGTACTCTGTACAGCGTTACCAGCCCCGCGGTTTGTTACTAGGGGACCCTGTCGTCGTTTTAGGCGCGTTGCCGTTGCTGCAGGGTTGCCATAGGAGGCAAAGCGGGGGCAACGACAGCACACTGGCAGACCACCAAGTACCTCGACTCGTAATTTGGCAGTCGAGATACATTGAATTTGTTGGGCGATGACAATGAGATGGCATGACATCAATTGCCGATGTTTGGCCAATAGCCGCATCGTACGTGTATCTCACAATAGGTAGTGACAAGCTTTTTGTCTCATTTCAAATCATGTCTTTATTTCCTTTACAATAAGAAGAAGAAGAAAAAAAAAAGAAAGTATTCGTTGCATTGTTTTAATTGTTTCCTCCTCCAACATTGGTGGTATAATGCGCCTATGCTTTTTGGTAGCCAAACTCAGCCAGCGACTCCTCGAGAGCCTTGATGGCACGGTCGATGTGGCCTCTCTCGGGCTCGAGCTGTATTGTTGTTAGCAGTGTTGGGCGATGCCGGGGGGGTTATTAGGGAGTGCTGGGCAAAAGATAAAAGACTCACAATGCTGACACCCATGTGGCCGAAGCGAATGTACTTGGTCGCAATCTCCTTGTGGATGCCACCAGCAAAGACGACGTTCTTCTTGGCCAGGCTGGGCAGGACCTGGGCGATCTGAATGTTCTCGGGCAGGTAGATAGCAGTCATAGCATGGGCCTGGTCCTCAGGCTTGGTGGCGACAATCTTGAGGCCCATGTCGGCAATGGCCTTCTTGACCTTGTCGGACGCAGCCTTGTGCTTGGCGAAGCGCTCGGCCAGGGGGGTCGACAGGATCTGGCCGAGAGCCGTGTGCAGAGCGTGCACGAGCTGGGGCGAGGGAGTGGCAAAGTACGAGGGCTTCTTGGCCTCGTAGTTTTTCATGACTGCGGGTGTTAGCAAAAGGTGAAAGGGCCGGTGGACGAGTAGACGAGGAAGATGAAAAGAAGGAGGAAAACAACGGAGGAAAACAAAGGGGAAAAAGAACATACTGGGCAGCCAGTTGTTGAGCGAGGCAAAGTAAGAGGCAGGGGGCGTCTTGCGGTTGGCGACGGCCTGGAGGGCACGGCCGCTGAACATGGAAATGGACAGACCAGCCGGGACACCAATGGCCTTTTGGCTGGCGGTGACGACGGCGTCGAGCTGCCAGTCATCGAAAGCAATCTCCTCGCAGGCGACGGAGCAGACGCCGTCGACGACAACGAGGGTCTCGGGCGACACGCGGTGGACGAGAGCCGAGAGGTCCTTGAGCTCGCTCAGCACACCAGTGGACGTGTCGACGTGCGTGACGGTGAGGACCTTGTACTTCTTGGCCTTGAGAGCGGCCTCGACATCGGCGAGCGCGGGACGGCCGCCGACGACGGGCGCCTTGACGACGGTGACGTCGGCGCCGTAGGTGCGCAGGCAGTCGGCAAAGCCATCGGAGAAGTAGCCGGTGCTGAGGACAAGGGCGCTCTCGCCGCGCTCAATCAGGTTGGCCGAGACGAGATCCCAGCCCAGCGTGCCGGAGCCGGAGATGACAAACGGCTGGGCCGCGGTGTCGGTGTTTTGGAAGAGCTTGCGCAGGCCGACAAGGACCTCGCTGAAAGTTGCGACAAACGGAGCACCGACATGGCTCTCGCTGGAAGGAGAAGCGTTAGCAGATGGCTTCCGAGTAACAAGATGCTGATAATGAAATAACCGAAAAAAAAACAACATAAAAAAAATAAAACACACCTGTAGTGGCTCATCGACTGAAGGACGGCATCGTCAAACTCAATGGGGCCCGGGATGAGCAGCGTGGGGTGTTCGGGTTGGGTAGACATGTTGCGCGATGTCGACGGAGCTGGTGTAGAAGTGTGAAGAGCGCGGGCAGATGATGGCAGGGAAGAAGAGAGGGAAGAGGACGACAAGGAGAGTCCGTTCTGGGAAGAAGCCGAAGATGCAGCCAGGTGCGACGCAATGCCAGCTAGTCGCTGTACGGAGGGGCTGCTGCTTGTGGTGCTGTTGCTGCTGGTGCTGTTGCCGCCCTCGGCAAAGGCAGGAGGGGCCATTCGGCCGGAGGTGTCTGAGGTGTAAAGTACATGTAAGTATCTTGTCTATGCTGCGACCGCTAAAAGGTACTTGGGAACCAGTGCTCTGTCATCACTATCATCCCCGCTAAATAGCCAAACCATTGCGAGGGGAACAAGGAGCCATTGGGGAAATCTTGCTGAGAGCGGAAAAAAGGTGCGGTCGGGGCTTGTGCCGGTGTCGCCTGCATGATGTCCGGCCTTGGGGTTTTTACCGTGTTTGGTAATTTTGTCTTTTTTTTCTTGGCCCTTTTTTTCTTTTTCTCTTTTATTCTCCCCCATCCTGCTGTGATTCAATTGGAGGTCGCTTGTCTTTCGTACCTTTTTGGCTTAGTAAGCGCGGGATGGACACACTGCTCAACGGAGCTCGGCGGCAAGCGAAAAGAGGACGATAAGGAAGCACGCGGCGGAGATTGGCGAGAGACTGCATCGTGAGGAGAGGAAAAAGAGAGAGGGAAGGAGAGAAAAGGGGAAAGGGGAAAAAGAGAGGGTTAAAAGAAGGAACAAGGGTCGTCAAAGGAAGTCCCAAAGTCTGGGGAAAGGGGTCCCGGGAAAATAAACGGGAAATCTGTAATGGGGAAAACTTTGGGGGAATTGGGACAGCGGTGAATGAATGGCCCTGGGAAAGGCAGAGAATGGGGGTGTTTTTGCGAATGTCTGTAGTGCTTATGGGCCTCTCCCCGTCTCTTTCTTTTTCTTTTTGCTGTGGCAGGCAGTTACGGAGTACGAAGTCCCCCCGTACTCTAAAGGCAAAATGGCAAGCGGCGTGCGGCGTACGGCGTTCGCCCGGGGTTTGTTGGCCGGGAAGGAAGGTGCGTTCTCTCGCGTGGGCAGCTGGCGGGGCGTGGAAGGTGGCAAGGTGAACGGAGGAACTCGTTTTGCTGCTCTAATGTGTGTGCGTTTTGCAACTGCCGTGGGCTGCTCTTTCCACTTTTGTGAGCGAAGGACCCAGCTTTCACGTCTCTCTTTTTATATAGTTTGGTTCAGTCTAGAGCTGTAAAAAGAAATCTCTCATGGCAGAACACCGAATCCCGTCCTTTCTCCCCTCACTCCGCATTTTGTATCCTTACTTATTCTGGGCATGCTAGTTCTGCACGTCCCGCATGGTAGTCCAATGTCGTCCTCATTCCGATTTCCGGAATGGGACTCCCGCCAAAAGTGCGGCGCCGTTCCGAGTAGTACGTCTACAAAACTGTGGCTGGTGAAGATAGAGATAAGATAAGAGCGAGGACTACAATGGGAAGGTACGAAGTACTTCTCATGCCATTTTGGGGAGCGCCCCACAAAAGTAACCCCCCCCAGCCACGACAGCATTGGAGAGCTGCCTGCATCGAGCCTCTGACGTCGTCCCTCTTTTTTGCTGCTGTCGGCGCATCACACATTCCCAGCCCGCGCATCGCCCATCTACCGCCGACGACGTTTGTTTCCCAGATTTCAATTCGCATCTACCCCAAACACCCTTGTCGATTGACTTGCGACCGGCCAACCCGCGCACCGCACCGCTGTTCGACCGCCTATCGCGTCGTCCTGTTTCCCTCCTGCGCCGGCGCTTCACGAGGCTGTCCGAGCTTCTTGTCCAGGATTGCTTAGCCTTCGCCATTCTGTAAACTCTTTCGATTGTTCCGACTCTTCCCATCTCTCTCTCACTTTACAAAATGTCGTTCCTCATTCTTGTCATTGGCGATCTGCACATCCCAGATCGTGCTCTGGACATTCCGGCCAAGGTCCGCCTCCTCTCCCCTTCTCTCTCCCCTTCTCTCTCTCTGTTTCTATTCGATGCTTGGGCCGCCTACTGACCCCTATTAGTTCAAGAAGCTTTTGGCACCGGGCAAGATTGGACAGACACTGTGTCTCGGCAACCTGACCGACAAGCAGACGTACGAATACCTGCGTTCCGTCGCACCTGATCTCAAGATTGTCAAGGGCCGCTTTGATGTCGACGCCACGGCTCTGCCGCTGACCCAGGTCGTCACGCACGGCTCTCTGCGCGTCGGCTTCCTCGAGGGCTTCTCCCTCGTCAGCAACGAGCCCGACCTGCTGCTGGCCGAGGCCAACCGCCTGGACGTCGATGTCCTCTGCTGGGGCGGCACGCACAAGTTTGAGTGCTTTGAGTACATGGACAAGTTTTTTATCAACCCCGGCAGCGCGACGGGTGCCTATTTTGCCGGCTGGGGCGGCGACAGCGACAAACCCGAGGACGAGATCGTGCCCAGCTTCTGTCTCATGGATGTCCAAGGAATCTCGTTGACCCTGTACGTCTATCAGCTGCGCAAGGACGCCAACGGTGCCGAGAATGTCGCGGTCGAAAAGGTCACATACACGAAGCCTGTCGAGCCGACGGCCCAGTCGTCATGAGAGCATGACAAGACAGAGCTGTCGCCCATGTGTGCCTGTTGTTTTTCCCCTATACCTACAAAGTATATACTCCCTCTTGCTTTGCTGCTGTCGTTGTTGTTTCACGCTCGGTTTCCATTCCTGTCATCTGCCCTTGTTTTCAGTTGCCATCTCTAATGTTTTGTCGTTATGCTTTCCATTTCGTTTAGCAAGCATCAAAATCTGTTCTCATGTCCAGTGTGTGTTTTGTCAACAAAAAAACGTAAATGGTATTTCTGAAAAGAAAGGACAGGCTAGGATATCCTGAAAATCATGCAAATCGCGAATGCAAATAAAGAATGCACGTCATGGAAAGGCAGTCCCAAAGACAAGAGAAAAGAAACAACGCGAAACAAAAGAGAGAGTTCTCAAAGAGTAGATAATCAAAGACAAGACGAAAGGCAGAAACACAAAGAAAAGAAGACGAGAAGAGAAAGAGAGAAAAAAAAACACCACAACACCTTGCTTTTGTAGAAAAAAAAAAACTTGGGGCATTACACGCGACTTTTGTTCGTCATCATCATTTACAGCATCATGCTGCGCCGCCGGGAAACACGGTCTCGTGCTGAAATCATCTTGCTTTCGTCTTGGGCGCCGTAGCTCTCCGCTGATGGTGGCTCATAAGACGAATCAGCCGGGTCGTCATCGTCGCTATCGAATATCGAGACCACCTTCATCGACGCCATGGATGCCCGTTTGCGCGATCCGGCGGTGCGCGCTGGCCGCTCGGCAACGGCCGTCTCGTCATCCCGTGTTACCACCCCCGAAGAGCGCCGCGAGTTCTTGGGTGGCGCCCGCGCATGTCCACTCACAGACTTACGGCCGCCTCGTCCTTTGCCCGCATGAACCTCCGGCTCGTCAGACATGGATGTCGACGGCGCCACAAACTCGTATGGGTCCTCTGTGGCAGACGTCGTCTCGGCGACACTGGCAGACTCCTTCTTCTTAGGTTCCGTCTTTTGCGGAGTAACGGGTGAGACGGGAGCCGACGATGACTCCTCAGCTTGCTCCTGGCCCTGGGCAGGCGGTGCCTGATGCGATTGGAGGCTCTGACGCCGAACATACTTGCCTTCGCCGGTAACCGCATCAAACAGCTCTTTGGTCGGGCGCCGCATCTTGTCGCGCAGATTCGGTTCCGCATAGCTCACAGACGCACGAGCCCGTCTACTAGGCCGGGACGTCTCGCCTTGCGAGGAAATGTCGGCTGGCGGGGGAGTGTCGCCGCCATGGCTCGCTCCAATGCCAGACTTTGCGACTGCTGGGGGCGTGCTGGGGTATGCGCTATCAATGCGCGGGTTTGCCGTTGGGGAATTTCCGTCAGGGCGAGGCTGCTCCTCCTCCTTTTGCTTTGCCTTGTTGTCGTGTATCTCGATGATAGCAACAGACGGGGCAGGCGCACTGGGGATTTCAACCGAAAGCACCGTCTTGGAAGGACGGCCCTTTGTGCGTGCTGAAGGAGCGGCAGCAGATGCGGGAGCCATGGCCTTGTTGGCATCAAGTGGAACATTGCCACCCTTGGCCTTGGCAGCGTCATTCAGAGCATGCTTTCTGGGCGTAGACACGTCGTGGTTTGTGCTCTTGTTGGAGAGAGCCCGTCTTGCGACTGTGGCCGCCTTCTGTTCCGTCACATTCTCATTGGCTTCCTTCCGGCTGTTGACGAGACCTTTTATGCTTCTCGGGTTCTTCAGCTCGCGGACCGGTGCCGTCTTCTCCGCCTGGTCCTTTTCCAGTGCCTGGCCTTGCATCTTGTCGCCTGCCTTGCCAGCATTCATGCCACTGACTACGGCATTCTCATCATTCACAGCGTACTTTCTCTTGCCATTAGCCTTGGCCTTTGGTGTCGAGGGTACAAAAGGCAGAGAAATAGGAGCACTGGAAGATGCAGGTGCTGTTGTTGTTTGCGACATGGCTGTGGTTGAAGCCTTGGAAGAGGCGGCCGACTTCTTAGTGGACTCGGGTGCGTCTGCAGGTTGCTGGCCTGCTAGCCGGTCCTTTACCGTCTCCTTTGATCGTGTAGAAGCCCGGGTGGTGTCCGATGCCTTGCTGCTCACATCAACAGTTGCCGGTTGGACGTCTGGACGAACAAAGCGCGAAACAGTAGGCGAGCCGAGCTCAGGAGATTCCGTCTCCATCTCGCTAGACTGGAGAGCCAGGATCTCATCGCGACTGCTTCATGTCAGTATCCTGTAAACGAATCAACATGCCCATCGAAGTACTCACCCAAGAGTCTGGCGCGGGAACGATCTGTTTTCATAGATGGGTGGCAGACGGCCTTCCTGGATGGCAAGGGCCTCTGCCTCCTTCGGCGAGAGTGGTGGCGGACGGTTCATGGCAGCCGGTTTGGGCGACTGCACGTCTCCAGGAAGGCTTGACCGCGCAGTGCGCTTGTTGCGTCGCTTCGTGAGGGGCGACGGGCGTTTTGTCGGTGGCTCGACGCCAAAGGTGGCAAGGAGAGATCCCAACTCGACGAGCTGGGCCTCCATCTTGGCCTTGATCTGCAGCGCATGATCGGCCACGCGCTGAGCCTTGTTGTCGTCCAGCTCCTTCTCGAGCCGAAGAACCTGTCCACGCAGCTCGAGGTTCTCTGATAGCAGACGTGCACATTCATTCTCGAGTCCCCTTATGCGCAGAGACTGATTTGAGTTGATGCGGGCGATATCGCGGTTCTGCCGCAGAAACTTGCGGCGCACTGGACAGTCAGCAAAGAACCTACAACCAAAGAAAAGATATCACTAGGAAGATATCATCGACATACAATTGTCGAAACTATCGACGAGCGCCGGTCCTTCGTTGAGGCGCGCCATAGCGCATGCCCTTTTTTTTTGTGTTGTCGTGTGTGTGCTTTTGCAATGTTTATTCCCGTGGCTGGTAAAGAAAAAATGGCGGTGAGAGAAATTGACGCCTGTGGGCGGGTCTATCGATTTGTCGTGATACAGCCGTAAAAAGTCGTCGAGAATGAATTGGCGGCAGGATCACACGTGTGAAGCTTTTGCCAACATCACGATAGGGGGAAAAAATATTGGGACAATGGATGTCCATACAAAGTAAACAGGCGGTCGAGTCGTTGGGTGCGGTTTGGGCGCCGACAAAGGGAAGGCACGTCGGATTGGCGCGCCCATTTGGGGGGCGTGCCCACTGGCACTTTGCTTGATTCACACTGGCGTGTTGTTTACCCCAGTTATTTTAGCAGGGAGCGTTGGCCGGGCAGCGAGTAGCTTGTGGCTGGACGGCACTAGCCACATTTGCAAGAACGCAGTCTTCCAGAAGAGCAGTGCCCCGCATGTGCAACAGCTCTTTCCCGCTTTGGCCCTTGCTACTACGGAGTACTCCGTACTGAGATAGTGTTTGGCCGTTGACATCGCAGCGAGACACGCTCCCGTCTTTTCGAAAAGCAAGACAAGAAACACGCCGACTTGAAACACGCGATACCGGGATATCCATGGCTTTCCCTTCGAGATCCATGCCGCAAGGCCATATGCGGCAGTCGTCCGTGGCCAGCTCGACAGCCAGCGTGTCGCTGCAGGCGCGTCTCAATGAGAAGCGCGAGGAGCTCGAGAACCTCAAGCAGCTACGTGATCTAAGCGCTGCTGTGGCGGCGCAGATGGAGGCCCTGGAGAAGCGATTGTCGACCTTGTCGGACGGCACAGAAGGTACGCTCGGCAGACGGGAGCGCGTGGGGCAGCAGAGGATGTGCTTTGAGAGCAAGACTAATATACAACAGCCGTCGCCACTGTCATGGCCAACTGGCATAACGTTCTTCGTGCTATCAGCATGGCCTCGAGTGAGTTTTTTTCAGGGGACAAAACAAAGGAAGAAGAAACAAGATGGCCCCTAACAGAACAGCAAAACTTCCCCGCGCACCAGCTGAGAATGAGGACAGCACTGTGCCCTTGCCGCAGATGCTTGTCCGCATCCCTACGGAACACGCGCCGGCTCTTCAGGCGCAGGCCGATGAAGCTGCTGCTGCTGCATTGGAAGAGGAGAAAGGCGGCGCATGAGCAGACGAGTTCATGTGCAGGACCTTGCCTACCTATTCAAAGAAAGGGGCAACTCAACCCACGACGCCAACACCCACCGATCACCGAACCGTTCACACCAGTCAGATGCCAGCATGGCTGTATGACGGCAATGATAGTCACGGCAAAAGCAACGACAGAGACACGGGCGCTGCAGAATCGCGTCGTTGGCGAGCCTGCAGATCCCGCGCGCAAAAATGGCTCTTTGTTGCGGCCCTTCGCCGACTATTCGCAGACGTCACACAACGCGTGGATGGACCCACATTAATTCAACGGCACCAAGCGTCGCGTCTTTCGCGTTTATTAGTCACCATGAAAAAGGGCGTCCTCGTGGAACAAAAATGCGGCTGTCCATCTTGAAACTGCATTTGCAGGAATGTTGGGATGGTGAAACAGGTCTGCCAATACGAGTACTTTTGTTGTACAAATCGTTGAATCCCATGTTCAGTCTATGCGTTTTTTTATCGTGACTGTGCAAAATAATGCCTCTCATGCAGGCGAGTATATTATCTGCTCGTGTGTTTTCGTTCCTGTCAGAAACTGCGCGCTGTAATCCCGGCAGCTCCACTGCGCCTGCCGTCTCGTTTTTTTTTTTTTTTTTTTTGACGCGACGAGATGCGGTGCACTGCACGAAATGGCGAACACGGAAAGCACGAAAGAGGGGCACCTGCCGCTCGCCCGTGGTCGTACGTCAAGAAGCCCCGTTTTGGTAAGACTTTTTGGCCTGTCAAAAGCTGGAAGGTGCGACCGGTGTCACAAAAAGTAAACAGCAAAACAGGAAGGCGCGACCGGCTGCATAAACACTATTCTGGCTTCTTTTGGCCCCTTCTGGCCCTCTTTACTTGTAGACTTCGCCCACCCTCTGTTTCTCTCCCTTTGCTGTTTCTCCTTCTCTTCTTTCCCATCTCTTATTCCATCGCGACTTTTTGGCGGTTTTTTTACGCCTTCAACGCAACGCAAATCCACAAACCACGCCCCAAGTCAGCGTCGACGTTTCACTATTCAAAAAAGCCCCTGCCATTAAATTCGACGCCATTCCCAATTCCCTCAACACGAAATTGCTACCCACCAGCCTCCCACGTCTTTGCTCGCCGTCAGGCTCTGGCTCAGAACCCCCCCTGGCTACGTTGGGCTCACTTTTTCTGCACTTGCTGCAGCTTCTAGGCCCGTTCACAGCTTCCGAGCTATTTTTTTTTTTCCTCTCACGCGCTTGGTTTCTCCCGCCGTCCTCGCTGTTCCGCCCTACGAGTACGAGTGCGTGTACGAAGCATTGCGACTGGACTCGCAAGGGCACGGACCTCCCTGACTCGCTGAAGAACATCCCTGCAAGAGAACCACACCACACCCCCCTCCCTCCCTCTCCCCTTTCGGCCCTGTGACCCTGCTCTACGGAGTACTCCCTCGGCGTCTCTTTTGTACCCTCTGGTGGCCTCCTCTTTTTTAAAAAAAGATGGACCGCCAGCGTCTGTCTTCTCCAGGTCGCCCTTGTCCGATTCTCTCTGTTGGTGATGAGAACGTGAACCCTTCCCTTGCCACGCCTGTCCCAGCAGCTTCCAACTCGTCGCGTGCCAAGCGCGGCTCTGAGAACGGCCGCTCGCATCTAGAAGAGCTGCACGTTGGCGCACTCCATAATGTTCAGCATCAGCCTCGCGATGCCTTTGCTTCTCACACGCCGCTCAAACGCTCATCAGCCAACAGCCACTCTGCTTTCTCACTAGACACTTCGCTTCACTCGCCGGACTCGCTGGCCGAGGCCCTCGATAACTTTCACATCTACAGCAGCCCCGAACGAGACGACGATGAATCGGTAGCCAACGCCTCCAAGGGTATTACTGCTGCTGATCGCTCTCGCGCTCGTACACACCACCGAGCTTCGCTTTCTGCTTCTGCTGCTGTTTCTGCTTCTCCCATTGCGTTTGCTATTTCTCCGCGCACGGCATTGCACAAGTCTGCCCAGACCACAAAGTGCACACATTTTGCCCTCCCCGAGTCTCCTAGCTCTCCCGCATCTTCTGCCGGATCTGCCGGCTCGTATCCCGACTGCTCCGCTGAGCCAAAGAGCCCGTCAGGTATGTTGTCATGCAGCATCGCTAGCTTTCGTGGTTTCTGGTCTTGCTTTTGATTTTTCTCACACGCAAAAGACTTTGTCAAGCACGAATCATTTTCTGATCTGCTTGCAGACCGCAGCTTACGGCACGCCATCGAGAAGCACGACGCCCGGGATTACGACTGGGTTCTGTCGCTGCCTCCGAGCACGGGCGAGTCCATCAAGGCAAACCAGTTGCGGCGTGTCAGTTCGGCTGCAGACCTCGCCGACAGCGCCAGCCAGGCCCGGAATCTCTACTTTGGCTGCAACCTTTTGCGCCAGCAGTCTGTTTCGAACCGTGATCACAGCAGCGATAGTGCTGTGAGCACGTACACGCTTATTGCCACACCCCTACGTCATAATCCCAACGCAACCGCATCGCAACAACGCGGCTCGACAACAACCATGCTTCAAGCTGCGGCCATGTCTCCGGCATCTGAGCCCTTTGGCTTGGAAACCCCAGCTTACGATCTCGTCGCTACCTCGCCAAAGGTGTTTGGCACCTCGCTGGAAGCCACTCCTGCAGCAGGCTCTTCGGCAGACCGGGCTCAGTCTCTGCCCCGGTCGCCCTGTAGCTCCGTATCGCGCATCGAGGACACCATTGAGGAGCTCGACCGTCTGGAGGACGAGTTTGAGGCTGTCCACCGCCTGGTCAACGTTAAGCGGGTGGCCTCGCCTGATAAGGGTGCGACAGATGCGGCAGACAATGCGCCCAAGTCGGGTGCCGCTACAGCTACAACGAAAAAGACTGGCGCAAGACCTGCCGCGCAGCGCCATGTTTCGCGAAAGTCGGATGTTACGGGTGTGTCGTCGCGCAAGCCATCATCGCAGTCGGTAGCGTCCTCCAAGACGGCGCCAACGACGGCACCAACATCGACGGCAAGTAAGAGACTGAGCGTCGTCCCGCGCCCGGCAAGCCTACTGCCGCCAAAGGAGCCGACAAAGTCCACCAAACCTCTGACCAAGCCGACATTCGAGCTGCCTGGCGAAGCTGTTGCGCGCCGTCTTAAGGAACAACGCGAGGCGCGAATGTCTGCTGCTGCCGCCGCTGCTGAAAAGGCAAATGCGGCCGCTGTCCAGCAAAACAAGGCTCGCGCGGCTAGGAAGCCAACGATTCCGACTTTTGAGCTTCCTGGTGAAGCCATCTCGCGCCGCAAGAGAGAGCAGCACGAGGCCAAGATCAAGCAGCAGGAGGAGGAAGAGCGCAAGCGGCGCGAGTTCAAGGCGCGGCCTATCCGCCTGAGCATTACGCCGAGCACACTTCCCCGTGAAACGCTCACGAGCCGCGTCCGACAGAACAGGATGTCTGTTGCTGCCGATGCTTCCATCCCCAGCGGCGGCCTCAACGTACCCGGCACGCGTCGTGTCAGCCAGCAACCGACGGCAGCAGGAGCGCTGAGCCAGTCTCCCCGTGGACGCGGTGCCAGCCTGGCGTCGTCGTCATCCGCGGCTGGACAGACGAGCACCAGCCGGGCTACATCATTGTCTGCCGGTAGCGTTAGTGGGAAGCGGAGCACTGTGTCGGCCGAAGATGCAGAACAGCAGAAGCAGCGCGGCAAGGCTGTTCTGCGACGCGATAACACTCTAGCATCCGACCGCGAGCGTGAGAAACGCGAGCGCGAGGCTGCAGCCAAGCAAGCCCGCCAAGAGGCTGCCGAACGGTCGAGAATGCTCAGTCGGGAGTGGGCCGAGAAGCAGAAGCTCAAGGCCAAGAAGAACCAGCCGGCAACCAGCAGTGCTTAAGGCACGGAGGAGGCTCGATGGACAAAGGTCGAACGAGCAAAAGTGAACGACGTCATGAAAGCGCATTTTTATTTCCCTTTCTCTTTCTCTGTCTTTTTTTCATTCCTGACTCTTCTCTTTCCTTTGTCTTTTTATTTCTTCGTTTGCATATTGCCTGCGTTTATTACTTTCCCTTTTTTTTTGAACCCACTGCCTGTTTCGTTGGTTGTACAGATTGTACAGCCGTGAGAGAACATGGCACAGACACTCCCTTGGCACACTTCAGCACGTCTTCTTGAGCGCCTGGTAGCCGAGAATGACGAGGTGCATGCGGTTTTCCTTTGTCATTCTGTTCCTTTGTCATTATTGCTCCTTTTTTTTTTCTGCATTTCCAAGTTTGCCAAGGCGTTTTATCATGGTCAGTGTCACGGTGGCATTGGCTGTTTAGCGCTTTGATATTTGACTGCTTTCGACTTTTTTTCTCTTCTTTTTTTTAACTAGTGTTCTGTGCTCGTTTCGTTTTGTGTCATTGATCGTTTGGCAGAAATGAATTCATTTAAATAAGGTATCATTACGATTTTGGCTCGTTGTTGCATTGGTTCCTGGTCTACTTCTCCGCACGCTATGAAGTACCTATACGCCCACGGCCGATTGAAGCCGAATATAGCGCCAACGGGTCATACACTATGCCGACGCCGTCCCCCGCCAGCAAAGTGCCGGCAGCGCGAGCTCCCGCAACCAACCTACCTACTCACGAGGTATGCACGAGGTATGCACGTGTGCAGCCAGCTAGAGCTTAGCACACAAAGCTAGAAACAGCGTCACTGCAGCTCCCATTATCCTTGCAAGTCTGCCTCGGTAGGCGGCCCAGCCAAAAGTATTTGAACAGCCGCAACCCAGGTGTTCTTTGTTTGGTCTTGCTTTTTGTCTTCCAAACATGCAACTCCAACAGCAAATCATGGCATCTGCAGCATCAGCACCCACTGTGCGGCTTCCTCAGGGCACATACCAAGGCACGGTTGTGACGACAGGGCAGAATGTCATTGAGTCGGCTGGCGTGAGTATTGGTGTCGGTGCGGGAGCGAGCAATGTCAGGCCTCCAATGACGATGACGGCGAAGCCTGTGCCGCTGCAAATGGCTCTCCCCAAAGCCGTCGACGCCTTTCTCAATATTCCCTACGGCCAGACGACAGGCGGCCCCAACCGGTTCCGCGAGCCCGTCCCGCTGACGGTCGATCCCCGGGGCGTCGTTGCTGCCGCCGACGGCACGGGCGAGAAGCTGGCTGCCACGATCCGGGCCACGCAGCTCGGCCAGCGCTGCCCCGGCACAGCTGCCAACCCATTTGTCGTGGAGGGCGAGGACTGTCTCAATCTCAACGTCTTCCGCCCGACGGGCTCTTCGGGGCCCCTGCTGCCCGTTGTCGTCTATGTCCACGGCGGTGGGTTCAACAATGGACTCGGCAGCGAGCGCGACATGGCCAGCTTTGTCGGCTACGCACCGACAGACGTGATCGGCATCAACTTCAACTACCGCGTGGGCGCTCTGGGTTTCTTGGGATGGCCGGGCCAGACGGCCGAAGAGGATGCTGATGCGCCTCTCAACTTGGGCCTCCGCGACCAGCAGCTGCTCTTTGCCTGGGTCCGCAGCAACATTGCCCATTTCGGCGGCGACCGCGACAATATCACCGTCATGGGCCTGAGCGCCGGCGCACACTCGATCGGCCACCATCTGCTGTGCTACCCTCCCGGCGCGTTGCCCTTTCACCGGGCCATTCTCGAGTCGGGCGCGCCCACGGCGCGGGCTGTCTGGCACGCCGAGCATCCGCGGCCGGTCTCGCAGCTTCAAGAGTTTCTCGCGGCGGCGGGGATCCGTGCTCCCGCCGACGGTCTGCTGCAGAGTCTGCCCGACCGGCGCGCGACGCTGGAGCACCTCCGCCGTCTCCCGCTGGACGAGGTTGTGCGGGCGAGCCATGCCGTGTGGGATGCCTACCAGGCGAATGTGTGCTGGCCCTTTCAGCCGGTGGTGCACGAGCGCGACCGCATCATTCCGCAGACGCCGCTGGCCGTGTGGCAGTCGGGCTTCCAGCCGGGCATTCCCGTCATGACGGGCTTTGACACGAACGAGGGGACGCTCTTTGTTCCGGGCGGCAGCGACCGCGCCGATACGGAGGAGCATGTGCGCACATTTTTCCGCGACCTGGTGCCCGGCCTGGCCGAGGACAGCACAGAAAGCCATCAAAATTCAGAAAGCCACTTGGACGAGCTCGCGCGCGTGTATCCCGACCCCGTGACGGATCCAGACCCGGAGCACTCGCCGTACACGCAGCCGCTGCCCTACCCGCCGGGCGTGACGGGCCGGCAGTGGGCGCGCCTGGAAGCGGCGTATGCGCACTTTGCCTATATCTGTCCCGTGCTGCAGACGGCCGAGTATGTTTCCCAGAGCAAGCAGCAAGCGAGTCCCGTGTACGTGTACCAGTTTGCCGCGCGAGCGCAGCACTGGAACACGGCCAACCACGGCGACAACCAGCCGGCCGTGGCGCACAGCATGGCCGTCCTCGCGGGCCACCCTAGCCTCACCAAAGTGGCGGATGCCATGAATGCAGCATGGGCACGGTTTGCAGCAACGGGCCGGCCGGATGCCGGCAATGCAGACGACAACGACAACGACAACGAAAGCGAAAACGGCGCGGCCTGGCCGCCGTACACGGGTTTCCAGGACGGCCAGGTCATGGTGTTTGGCGAGGGCAACGATGAGCGCGTGCCGCCGCCGTTCCGTCGTGGCGGCAGCGAGGCCAAGCCCGGTACGGTGCAAGCATTGCGGACACTGACGGATGACGAGCGGAATCAGTGCCGGTTCTGGTGGTCACGCGTAGCCTTGAGCGAAGGTCACGGGCATTTTTGAAATGTCAGAAAGAACTGATGCAGGATGACATGTTTTTTGATTAAGGCATGTGGAAAGTTATCCAAAAAAGCGAAATAAAAATGACAAATACAACAAAAACAAAAGCTCATAAACAAACGGTGAAAGTAAAAAGGACTAAAAGCTGTTCAAGGGAGAATGGATGCGGGTAGCCAGTCGAAACATGATCCCGCAAGCAAACGCCGGTATGCAAAGAAAAGGGGAGTAAACCAGACAAAAAAAAAAGAAAACGAAAACAAGACATCTGAAATGGACAACAAAAAAAAGGCAATTCAGACTCTTTATACGCTGTCAACAAAAGAAAGAGGGTAGACCGTAAGGGGGGGGTAAACAAAAAAAAAACCATAAGCCAACAAAAGACAAAAAAGAAAGTACACAAAACGGATCAATAAAACAAACGGTATCAGAGACAATAAGGAAAAGGAAGTATGTGTGTGTGTGTGTGTGCAATGTGCGTTTTTTTTGTCTTCTTTTTTTTCGTTTCGTTTTCCTTCGCTTTTTAAAAGTTCTGCGACACATTGGCCGACTGCTGGGGGTAGTGTGCAGGACTCTCAATACGAGTGTTGCGACGTGCCGGGTTGTCGCGAATCACTGGCGAGCCGCCCATCTCGGCCGGCCGCTGAGGGTTACCGTACGGGTTGTCGCCGTAGGGGTTGCTGCTGCCGTACTGGTTGTAGTAGTTGACGTCGCCCGCACCGCCAGCAGGACCGCCAGCACCGCCAGGCATGCTGCCGCCGGGGACATTGCCATAGGTAGTCACGCCCATCTCGCCAGAACCATCCGACTGCTGAGCTGCGCTGTAGGAAGAGGAAGCATTCGAAGGGCCGCGACGGACATCGCCGCCACGGTTCTGCGAGGCCGAGGGGCCCATGGCACCGAGAATCTCACCCTCCGAGGGTTGGCGACGCAGCTCATCATTGTTGTTGTACGGTCCCTCGCCGCCGGCAGGGCCCGAGGCGAACTCGCCGTGTGTGGGCGATGCGGCATCCGAGTAGGCAGCGCTAGCACCGCCAGCACCGCCCGACATGGTCGTGGATGCCTTGTGGCCGGTGGAGTTGACGGTGGTCGAGCCCCAACCGCGGTAGCCAGTAGAGCCGTCCTCCTTCATCATCT
Organism: Intubia oerlemansii; assembly: GCA_020002355.1. NCBI lineage: Eukaryota > Fungi > Ascomycota > Sordariomycetes > Ophiostomatales > Ophiostomataceae > Intubia > Intubia oerlemansii. The sequence goes on along the minus strand of JAGKRZ010000204.1, from coordinate 17,617 downwards.
CGTAGCCGTTGGCGCCAGCAGCACCGCTGGCAGCCATGGCCGCCAGGTTGCGGTCGCCATTGGGGTTGAAAGTGTAGTCCTCGACCTCCTTACGGCGCTGCTCCTCCGCCTCCTTGCGCTGCTTGCGCTTGCGCCAGAAGTAGATGCCGGCCAAAAGAAGCAGAGCAACAGCGGCAATCGGGACAACAACTGCAATGGCAATCTTGCCGCCGGTAGACAGGCCGCCCTTGTCGGAGCTGCCCGTCGGGTGGGGAGCGCCGTTGGCACCCGAGGTTATTGAGCCCGTGGGCGTGGCAAGCGTGTTGGGCGAGGTGGGCGTCAGGTCAGACGTGGTGTGAGTGACGGTGACGGTGCTGGTGGACTGGCTGCTGGGGGGGACGACCGTCGTGCTGGTCTCGGTTCCGGGCTGAGACGTCGGAGGCGTCGACGTGGTCGGCGGCGGCGGCGGCGGAGCAGATGAGGTGGGAGGAGGTGGGGCCTGGGAGGTCGTGGTGGGCGTAGGCGTGTTGCTCGTCGTCGGTGGTGGTGGCGGCTGGCTGGACGTCGTGGGAGGGGGAGGTGGCTGGCTGCTGGTCGTCGGAGGAGGAGGAGGGGCCGCACTGCTCGTCGGCGGAGGTGCTGCCGAGGTCGTGGGAGCTGCCTGAGAGGTGGGTGCCTGCGATTGGGCGGGGGGCTGCGAGGCCTGGTTGTTAGTCGGCGCGGCGCCGCTCGCGTTGCTGGCCATGGCGATGTGTTGTCGATACGACCACTTGGGAAATGGGCTACGGTTGGTGTCAGCATGTATGGAACGTATTGGGGGCGGCATTGTGTGTAAAGAAGGCGAGACAAAGAGAATAGAGATAAAAAACAGAGACGGAGGAAAACAGATGAATAGCCATGATATCCGACCGGGTTGGGACCATATTGTTCAACGGATGAGGTTATGAGGATGAGAGGGGGTGTGAATCTTACCGACGAAATCAGATCGCTGTCAAACCACAGCGCGAGACAATGAAAGGGAGATCTGCCGCGATGAGATCGAGAGGCTCTCGTCGATCGAGAGAGAAGAGAAACGGCGGCAACGCCAAGAGGCGATAAAAAAAAAGGAATAATGGTGAAAGAAGAAACGAGTAGCAAAAGGATGAAACGCGATGCACGAAAAGGGCGGCAGCGAAACGGCGACAAAAACGCAAGAGAAAACAGTCGTAAGCCGAACGGACGTGAACCAACCAGACAGAGAGGACTGTTGTCTGAGGTTTCACAGCGCAGGACGCAGAGGGACGAAATGAGTGGCTGAGGGGGCAACTCGGGCCGTTTCACAAGCGCTGGAACAGGACCGCTGACCACAATAGGCGCGTGCGGCTGCTGTACGGGTGCTGCGCGATGCTATGCAGAACTATGCAGAGCTGTAGCTAATAGCTGCACAAACGGCAAGCAAACGTTGAGATTGAGATGCGCGGAGCGTCGTCAGAAAGTGTCGCAGAGATGCACTTTTTGCAGATGTCCGGGGGGTTCTGCAGGGGGCGAAGTAAAAGGAAGGCGGCTGATAAAAGAAAGACGAGAGAAGCGTTTTGAGAGACGCGATGCAATCAAACGATGCAATCAAGCGATGCTGTCGGCAATTCAAAAAAGAAAAAAGGTCAACAAATGACAATTGACGAGGCAACGATGATGATTGAAGAAAGAAAGGCGGCCGATGGGAGTGATTGACTGGTGGCCGGATGTTGCAATGTCGTCGAGAAAGGGCACAGAGGCCTTGTCGAAGGTGAAAGGGCGACGGACGACGATGCAAAAGAGGAGGCGGGAAAAGTGCAAGTATGCGATGCAGCTCGGTACGGGAAATTGAAGAAACCCCCAGTACGAGAAAGGGGACTCACGAGAAAAAGGCCCCAAGCCGAAAAGGTCCAAGACACCTGAGGGTGGGAAATTGGGGTACGGTTGGGCTTTGTTTGTTCGGAGGGGGGGGAACGCCCCAAAAGACCAACGAGCCAGGGTAGGAGCGACTGCAAGTCGAAATAATTGCGGCAGGAACGAATGGAAACCCTGCTAGGAAGGAGCGTACGTGCAATTGTCCAACCACGGATTCACTTTTGATAACCAAAAAAAAAAAAAAAAGAGATCGTGATGTTCCAATGCACGTCAAAAGTTGTGCTGGGAGAAGATTAAAAAAACCGGACGGGAAAAAAGACCACAAGACAGAGAAAAAAAATTGCGAATCTAGGAGGCCGATTTTTCCGTCTTGATGACGGAGGCTAGAGAAAGGTACGTACCCAGCCTCTGAGAGCACAGCAAAAAAAAAGGGCAGCCACGACGAGTACGAAAGCACGCTCGATGGAAAAAGGAACAGAGCAAACAACACGAAGAAGGGGAAGGAGGAAGGTGCCTGATTCACAGCGGAAAAAAAAAAGAAGTGGAGATATTGCCAAAACTGGGAAGGCACGATACCCACATTACCAAATACGAGAAATGGAAAATGAAGAGGAAACCACGGGGCAAATACACAGAATACACAGAAAACAGCAGGAGCTAACAGGACTAGCAGGGGCAGAAGAGAGCTATCCAAGCCGCCAACCGCACGCCATCCACACGCCAGCCACGCCCGGCTCAGACCGAAGTGGCAGAGAACCAGCGCCGCGTGTTTCTACGATTTTTTTTTTTATCAACAGAGGCGCGACGCGAGTGTCAAAACTCCACCCAGCGTGTGCGTGTATGCGTGTGCCCCAAGAGGAGTACGAAGTACAGAGTACGGGAGTCCCAAGCGCCCGTTGTCTGTGGCATCGCGGCTGCCTCTTTTGGACAACTGAACAGCGCGGCGCGCCACGTTACGTGTGTTACTCTGTATCTTACATGTATCTTACGTCGTACACAATATGGAGAGATACCTGAATATGTTGTCCTCGATGCATATTCTACGGAATACCCTTTTGACAACAGCTGCACACCATGTTTTCCCTCATTCTCTCTTACAACCGCATTCCCACGCCCCTTTCTGATATGTCATCGTCGCATGCCATGTGCGACATTGGGCATGCGAAACATAAAAAATAGAACACATCCCAAAGGCTGACGACCAGGACCATGGCGACCGGGTTTTGGGTCTGTCAGGAGCAGTGAGACATGTCCATTTTCAACGATATATGGAGGAAAGCAAAAAAGAAAACGACAGAGGACGACAGAGAGAGAAATAAGCAAGCACTCGCCATGTGCTCAAGTTACGAAGCGAGTTCATCCGAGGCCGCCTGGTAAAAACGAAGCTCGTGATCTACTCTGTGAGATACACAAGCGAGGGTCCGTGAGAAGGCAAAAGAAAGGATACGAGCTTTCTTTTTTTTGCTGCCCGAGAAAAAGAGGCTGTGCTTGACATATTCCATAGTAGTATGCCACCGATTACAATCGTTTCGTATAGGGGGGGCGCAGAGCAAGATACTCGAATACGTTACACGAGCGAGGCACAATCACCGCAATGAAGCCAATGAGAAGAAAAGGCCGGGCACATGACAAAATATGGCGCTGCATTATGACCGGCGCATCCAATTCCATATGCAATGGCGATCGTCTGAAAACAAGAGGCAAAAATGGATGGGACAAAATACTACATATTAATTTGTAAATAAAAAAAAGCCAAAAAATTGGACCGGCTGGGAATCGAACCCAGGACCTCTCCCATGCTAAGGGAGTGTTATACCATTAAACCACAGGCCCGTTTTTGACGTGTGAAAAAGGCACACTTGCGCTATATAAATGACAGATATCATACATCTAAACTAAAATTCTCATCACTCCCTGTCATCATATCTCTTGGACATGGCACGTTGCACGCTGCACGTTGCAAAATATCATCTTATCCCTTTGAAGAAATCCATTTGTACCCGATGGCATGCTATACAATGCCCATGAATAAAGAAAAAAAATATGTGTGCCTTGGCCCAACATGTACAGAAAGGCTTTGTCATGAAAAAAAAATCGGTGAGAAGTAGAGGAAGAAAGATGTTGAAAAAGGTGGCAGCGAGAGGAAGAAATGGTGACCAAGAAAAAGAAAAAAGGAAAATGAAAAAAAGGAAACCAGAAGTCCGACGAAATAACAGAATGAAAAAGTAAAGCTAAAGCAAAAAATAAAACAAAAAAGAAGATAAACAAGATCCAAACACCCCGCCAGTCTATAGATGCAAACAAACCGTCATGCCATAGGCGACAGCCGGACAATGGAGATAGGGGACACTGAGAGTAACAATGCAAAGCATCGGGTCATCCCCTGTCTGTCACCCGGCTGGCTAGCCCAAGTGAACCATGGCCGGAAACGTAGAAAAAAGTATTTGCAAGATGGCTATGCAGTAAACAAGAAAAACAAACAACATGGGACAACGTCCTCACAACCTTTTGAGAGAGAGAAAAAAAGGAAAAGGTCTCACGCTCAAAGGTTGTCCGGCCGCATACCCCATTGCGGCTTGAGCTGGTCACTCAGCGACGCCTGTGTAAACACAGTGTCCTCCGGCAGACGGCTTACACGTCCTGCACCGCCGCGGATGGCGTTCTGGTTCATCGCCGAGATACCGCTGCGGTTGCTGCGAATACTGCCCGCATCGCTCATCACCTCGGGGTCCTTGAACTTGCGTGGCGGCGCAAAGTCGAGACCCGTAAACGTGCTCGACTTACGAAGCAGGTACGGGCTCGGCAGTGCCGCCATCTCGTCGTACGAAGACACCAGAGGGTTCGATGCGGGGACATTCATGTGGTACGCCTTGCGCTCGCCCAGCGGGCTCTGCGAACGGCCTGTCGCCTGGTCGCGCAGCGTCGGCGGAGGAGCAAACTCGACCGCACCCATCAGCGCAAACGAGTCGTCCTTGAGCTTCGACGGCGTAGGCAGCGTCATCAGATCTTCCGGTGGCGGCAGCGGGCGGCGAGGACCACCGCCGAACCGGCCAGACATGTTGGATTGCGACCGCGGGCCAGGCATGCGGTTCGACATGGACGAGCCTGGACGAGGACCCAGACGGCTCGACGTCGACGAGCCAGGACGCGAGTAGCCGCCACCTGGACCGCGCATGCTAGAACCACCCATCGAGCCATACATGTTGCGAGGACCGCCGTGGGGGCCGCGAGGAGCACCCCGAGGACCAGGGCCGCCAGGCATGCGCGAGCCCGACGGAGGCGGCGTCATGGCACGACGCGTGATGGGCTGCGCGTAATCCATGACAAACGAGTTGGACTGCGGGTCAAAGTAGGCATTGGTGTCGCCACCGTACGCCTGGTCGTAGTCCTCGTAGTAGTCATGCTGCTGCGGCGGCGGCGGCGCCGCCTGTCCATTGTTCGGGCCGCCATGGGCACCGCCCTCGCGGTACTCCGCAGGCACGCCCTGCGGCGGGTAGTGCCGGTTGTACTCTGCCATGTCGGGCTTGCTGTCGTCAAAGTACTCCTTGTAGAAGGAACGGATGCGGTTGGCGCGAGTCTCGGGGTCCTCCGACTCGATCAGCTCATCCGGAGGCAACGGGCGGAAGCCGACAGACAGGCGGCGGGTGTCGCCCTGCGGAACACCAAGGACGGTGGACTGACGCATGGACTTGCGCATGGCGTTTTCTGTGGCATAATCGGACGACTGCCGGCGGTGGATGGTGCGGCCGCGGCCGTCCTCATCGTTGGGAAGAGGTTCCTCGGGGAAAAGGCCGTCGTCAATGGGGATGTGCCCTTGCTGGTTTTGTTGCTGCTGGTTCTGGTGGTCGTCATGCTGGTCGGGCAGCACAACGTGCGGGATGTTGGTGTCGTTGGTAGAAGTGGCCTGGCCAGGAAGGAAAGTCTCGTCATCAAAAGGACCACCCACGGTAATCGCCGGAGGTGCCTGTCCGTGGTGTTGCTGCTGCTGCTGCTGCTGGTGCTGGTCATGTGCCTGGCTGTCATGGGGAGGATCCAGCTTCAGCTCAAAGCCACCGTTGTTCACGTTGTCGTAGACAAACGGCTCGTCGCCAGTGCCTGTAGTCGAACGCTGGTTCTCCGAGTTGGGCGACTGTCCACCAACGGCCTTGCGGGAGATGTTCTTGGACGCCACGGGCTCGGGGGCGGGAAGCTCCGACACCTGGCCGTGCAGATCGTGGTGGGCACCGTTGTTCATAGCAGGGTCAGCAGGATCGATGGCAGAGGCGTCCTTCTCCTTGACCGGCGCGGGAGGCACTGGCATGCTCGTGCGGTGGTTGTCGTTGGGCCGCGGCGATGCGCTAGGCAGGGGTGAGCGGGAGCGCATAGAGTTGGGGCCAATCGACATGCGGTTTCGTGAAGGAGCACGGCTGTTGCTGCCGCCAAGGACAGAAGCAGCATCCGTCTCCCTCTGGTAAGAGTTGAGCGAAGCAATGTCACTGCCTGCATAGTTGGTCACAGGCCGGTAGGGGTCTTCGTTCTGGTGAAGGGTGCGGGCAAGAGAGTTGAGCGATTCGCGAGAGTTGTGGACTTCGGGAGGAAGCAGGTAGGGGCTGGACATGCTCATGTCCATGGACATTTGCCGAGGCTTCTGCTTGAACATGTCCTTCTCGCCACCGAAAAAGGAGCTGATGCGGTTGGGCTTCTTCGCGGCGGCGCCGCCGCTGGACGGGCCCATGGCCAGACCAAAGTCGAGCGACTTGTGGGGATCCATCGTCTCTTCCTGGCGGAGGCGTCTGACATTTCTCCTATGAAGCCAGATAAGCACCACAAAGATAGCAACGAGAGGGATCCTGTGGAGTGGGGGGAAATTGATGTGGTTAGTATAAAGAGACGAGCATGGTGGACTAGGTCACAAAACACATACACAACACCCAAGACAATGGGGAGGGTCAGAGAGCCGCCGCCTTCGGGCTTCTCGCAAAGGTTGTCAGCGCCATCGCTGCAGGCATGGGTCGAGCTTTCGGAGCGGGAAGTGAGGACGCGGCTGGGGTCATCACCGCCCGTCGAACGCGTAGCATGCATCACACTGGCGGCGATAGCAGAGGGCACGCGAGGGCCGAGAACATAGGTCTCGCCAAGGGCGTTGCGCACAACAGCCATGGTGATTTTGAAGTGAGATGGGAGTGACTGTCTGATCGTTCTCGGTGTTTATGTTTCTGACGAAAACAAGTGAGAGGTGAAAAAAGGGGTATCGTGAAGTTTAGAAAAGAAAAATAATATCGCCGAGTGATATATCCACGGCGGTTTTTTTGGAAGATGCAAAATAAACGTTAGGACGTCGGTTGAATATTCTGGCAAACACGAAGAGAAGAAGTCGAATCGAGAAAAGAGGCTGAAGGTGAAGATGGAGAGCAAAAAGGGTCCAGGCTCTCGTGCTATCAAGGGGCTGTAGATCGACAAAGGGCTTCCAGAGACAAAAATAAGGCGAGTATGTTGAAAGTGAACGATTTGGTGGGATTCGTCAAAAACAAGTCGTATCAAAGATGCGCTTTTCGAAAAGCAGAAAAAAAGAAGGGATAGAAACGTCGACGAAAATCGAGTATCTGAAATTGATATGCAAAAATTGGCACAAGAAAGAATGGAACGCCCGAGCTTGCAGGCTGGTTCTGTATTGTTCGCAGAGACAAGAGTGAGAGAAGGCCGTGATGTCGAAAACAAAGGTCGAGATCTCTCCACAAAAGAAACGAATGAATCAGTTGGAGACGCTGCAGAACACACACTAAAGGAGTGGACGACCGTGTGCCAACGCGACGATGCAATGGCAGGTCTGGAGGTTCAAAAAGAGAGCGTGAGGATGGTAGATCGTGAACGAAGGACAAAAAAAGGAGGAGAAAGAAACACAACGCGGAGAAAGGACGCAGGAAAATGGAAAGGGAGAGATGAAGGGGGGGAAGGAAGCCCGCTTGAGTACAAAGTGTGAGAGACGAAAAAAAAAGGAAAGGGCCCGCCACGGGGCTATGCTGGTACCTCTCTTTGAAGGGAAGGCGCCATGGGCGAGACCGAGAAGAAAGGGGAGAAGGGCCCGCCCGTCAGGGCAGGTGCGGGTCAAATTCAGGAACAGAGGTACATTCTGCATGTACCCTGCTACGCAGTTCCCAGGCTCGCTCTTTGCACACAGGGAAAACTACATGTACTCCGTAGAAGCAACTGTGCTCCTGCGCATGAATTCTCCAGTGGGCGCTTTCCGTCTCAGTGGCAGTTGGGCATTCCTGTTCGGAGCTAGTGTTATTAGCGTCAGGTACCAGATGCGTGAGAGTGGGTCCGATCAACACAGGAGGTACTAGGGGCGCCAGAAACAGACGCGACTAACCGTCATGTATCTTTTGCTTGTGGTTTTGCTGTGTTTGGTACTTGCGCGTGTGCGTCAGACAGTAAACTGTCCGCGAAAAGCGAAACGCAAAGCGTTCCTCAAAGAGCACAAATTGTTCAGATGAGTGCATGAGATGCCTGTGAATGTACTTTTTTTACATGCCCTGAAATGCGCGGTTACGTGTATCCATGTATCTTGCGTGTACTCGGTTAATGCATATTATAATGATATCTTGAAGAAATACACGTATTCTTCAGATGGCAGTCCCATGGATGCCTGAAGATTTACGACGCATACTCAAGATTTGAAGGGAATACATGTACAAGCGGCTGGAGACCCTACGAAATATATCTCTTGCAATGTCACCCCCTTTTTTGTTTTGTTTCACTCCTTTTGTTTGTATTGTTTGTATGCCTGCAAAATACAGCTGGCCCTGGTACCAGACATTTCGCACATAACCGCGTGGGACAATTCCACACTCGCCCCCCGAAAACTCGTCCAAATACGTCTCCTCCATATAAAAGAGGGGATCAAATACTTTGCGCAGAAAAAAAGTATCCTTTCTCACAGTGGTACCTGTTACAAAAAGCAACCACGGGAAAAAGGGGCAGTTGTGCGAAACAAGCAGGGTTCATAGTGCTTTTCCCATTAGCCAGGATGCTCCACCTTTGATTGGCTGTGTACCTGAGACCGCCCAGAACACCCCCGCTTTTCCCTGGAGCGCCAATCTCCTGGCCAGCCGAAATGAGTTCCTGCGGCTGCGCTGCTTTCCTCTGTTTTCTCTCTGTATCTTGCACGTATTCCTGCTGTTTGGGGCGGTCTTGGGCGCTCTCCCCGCTATTCCGTACCGCCTGAATAGACCCGCCTGCCGTCAACCGTCCACCGCCTACGACTACGGAGTACTCCGTACGATATACGATATACGGCGCACCATACGGCGATTCCTCACCCAGAACGAGAAAAAATCACACAATCGAGAGGGGGTCCCGGCACACCTGTCCCGCGAGACATCCCTGTCCGCCTGTCACTGCCAGTGTCCACTTTGCCTCTTGTGATTGTGTGGTCGGCCAGATCGGCAGGCCCTCTCTCTCTCGTTTTTCCCCTTTGCTTGCACTGTTTTCACAGCTTCATACGCGTAACAGACTTCTAGACCGTCGGGAGAAAAATCTGTGCAAAATGTCGATCTGTTGAACTATCGATGAAAACCTCGCGATGTGCAACTCACGCGCCCTAGCAGCCAGGTGGCTAGCATACTAGCATATGTGCTATTTTAGGATTTCTGCCGTACCACCATGACAGCCGTTTCACAATGCGCATGTGAGCTACGGGGTAAAAGAGTACGTTTTACAAAGCCATGAAAATACAGAGTACGGTATATGCAGTGTAACATTTGTATCTCGTGGTGGCCGCTGTGTTCAGGCGGGTGTTCCCTGTGGCGGACCTTTTTCTGACGCCAGTTCCCACTGCAACTATTCCGCGAGTACTCTGGAGGGTGCGGAAAAGTATCCTACATGTACCTCACTTCGTACTCCGTACATTGTAGGGCATCTCCACTGATCACCAGCAAGTTGTTTCTTTTGCTTGGTATTTCGGATGAAGGGTTGTGTGAGATGCGGATAAAGTCGAGATATCGGCACGTGACCCTGTTGCCGACGTCTGGAATGCACGGCTGTATCCCGGTTGTTGATGTTTATTTCGTCTTTTGCTTCTCGTTGTAAGCTTGGGACTGGGCTGGTCGAGAATGGTGGTGTGTAAATAAATATTGATCATGGTAGGGTGGTGAATAATGACAACAATATATTCGAATTGTATTTGAGAATACCTATGAAATGTGTAATTATAGAAACCTAACAATGTAACCAGACAATAATTCAAATAAATATAAATTTATATAGGAGATGATATTTTATTTGCCTTTTTTTTTTACTCAAGTAAGAAAACAAATACCACAATCAAAAAAAAAAAAACCGCACACGTGCAAAATAATGCATATTCAAACAACGAAATATCCTGCTCGGTGTATATTTTGCTAGCTGTCCCAAATGCCTCACAAATCTATCATTATATTGACGATTGAAATCCCCAAACGCAACGCCGTCCATGTAGCAGTCCAACGGAGCAACAAAGAAACAAACAAGGAGCCCACAGCAAAAACCTTACACTGTTTACCCTGTCGTTTGGTAGTAATCAGGGGCATACTCGAGAAGCCACCTCTTTTCAATCTTGGTAATGTCTCGGATGAATGTCTTGTCGCCCGTCTCAGTCATCTCGTGAAAGATGACCCAATCCGCTTTGCGATTGAACATGAGCGAGCTCGGATGTGCGTGAAACACAGTACCTCCAGCGACATTGCGAAACGTGCCGTCTGCCTGCATGCGCGCAGCATGCGCAAAGTAGCCCGTCGTGAGACAACGACGAATTTGTTCGGCCTTTGACCCCGAGGACGAGACACTGAGATTGTTCGCAGTTGCAGTCGCAGCCGCAGTCGTCTCGCCGAATCGCTCCATGAATCGCTGCAGCTGTCGACGAACACTGACGGCTCGCTTGAGCACCTGAAAGTTGAGCCGGTTCTCCTTGCAGAAGCGCGCCTCGCCGTTGCCACGAGTGACAAACGCCTGGTACACATTGAGCAGCGTCAAGTGGTCACCCTCATCGGCCGCAAACTTGCGTCGTGCAGCGGCGAACCTTTCCTTTTCCTCGCGGCCCCCGCCCTGGCCCGCGTCCACCCACACGCTGCTGTTGCCCTCGCGGCTCGTCATGGCGGCAATGGTCAGCATCTCGTCGAGACAGCCAAACTGCGGCGCCGCCAGCAGTGTCTTGGCCATCATGGGCTCAACAGACAGCTCGGCCATGTGCAAACCGAGCGGCTTGGTCAGCTTGGCATAGCTGTCGAGGGCGCCCAGCGCGTACAAAAGCTCAAGGGCCTTGGTCATCTGCTCCGCGGGTGGCGCCGAAAAGTATGGGAAGCGCAGGACATTGTCGATGCCGAGAGCCTTCAGCTGCAGAACAACAGGGGCCAGATTCGACCGCTGGATCTCGGGCACGCTGGCATCGGGCAGCATGTGCGTGTAAGCCGCTTCCGTGTACAGCCTCATGCACTTTCCGGGCTTCGTACGGCCAGCGCGACCGGCGCGCTGTGCTGCTGCTGCCTTGGAGATGGGCACGGTCGCCAGCGTCTCAATGCCCGTGGCCGGATTATAGACGCGCTGCTTGACGAAGCCGGCGTCGACCACGTAGACAACGCCGTCAATCGTCACCGACGCCTCGGCGATGTTGGTGGAGAATATGACCTTGCGCGTGTCCTGCGGCGCGGCGTCAAAGACGTACATCTGCTCGTCCGACGTGAGGCCCGCGTACATGGGCAGAGGCAGCAGAGCACGCCGCGACGACAGCTCTGGCTCGGCCGATATGCGCTCCGCCACGGCCTGCACGGCCTGCTCAATCTCCTCGCGGCCCGTTAGAAAGACAAGGATATCGCCGTCCGGCTCCTTCTCGTGGATGGCCAGAACGGTGCTGATGGCCTTTTCCACATAGTCGTCGGCTGGCTTCTCAAGGTAGAGGATGTCAATGGGGTATGTGCGGCCCTCCAGGCTGATGATTGTGCCGATCTTGTTGTTCCGCTTGCCATCCTGACCCTCTTGCTCGTCATCATCCTCCTCCTCCTCGCCGGCGCGAGTCATCGCAGTGCTGCTGCTGTTATCGTCGCGTCGACCGGCACTCATGCCGCTTCCCAACTTCTTCTCCGTCTCCTCGGCAGCCGAAAAGTATTCCAGAAAGGCCTCGGCCTGCAGCGTGGCGCTGCTGATAATGATGCGCAGCTCGGGACGTCGCCGACGGATCTTGCGCAGCAGGCCGAGCAACATGTCTGTGCTGATGGACCGCTCATGCGCCTCGTCCACCATGATCACCGAATAACGCGAAAGCAGAGGGTCGACAAGCGCCTCACGGATCAGCAGACCATCCGTCATGAATTTGATCCGAGTTGCCGACGACGTCACATCTTCAAACCGGATCGAATAGCCGACCTCCTTGCCAATTTCACTGCCATACTCTTCTGCCACTCGCAGCGCCACAGTTGTAACTGCTACTCGTCGGGGCTATCTTGGTTAGCATCTCTGCCATTCCTTGCCTCGTCGTCCCCCTTTTCTCCCCCTCCCTTTGAAACTCACCTGAGTAATAGCAATGACTTTACCGGCGGCCGTCCATCCTGCACTGTCAAGAAACTGAGGGATCTGCGTAGTCTTGCCCGAGCCCGTCTGGCCGACAACAATGACAACGGGGAATGTCTCGATGAGATAGAGAAGACTATCCCTGTGCTTGGCAATGGGCAGCAGCGCTGCCGGCTTGTGCAGTGCAGGGATAAAGGACGCTCCCAGATCAAGCTCCGCCATGGCTAGACAGATGCAGAGAGTCGCTGCACGAGATGAGCTTCACAGCACCGCCAGCCTTGCTTTGCATGACGTCGCTGACGGTTTTGCACTTTCTTTTTTTTTAAAAAAAAAGAAATGAAAAGTAAAAGCAAAAAGTCAAAGGCAGGGCTGATAACGTGATTGGCCCAGGAATTAAATGCAAGGCGGTGGCTCAGTCTCATGGACGCATGACTCGATTCGCCTCGCGATGCGTACGGGGCGCACCAATAAAAACCACTTGTGCAAAGCGCAATGTCGTCGGGCCGCGCCGTTGTTAAAAAAGTAGTGATATTGGTTCATGAGATGTAGAGGCGCGATGCAAAAACGCGCCTATAAAGTCCACGTGATTCAAATAAAAATTCACGTGACCACAAGCGCCCACAAAACGAACACCGCAGATTTGGCGCCAACCACATGCAACTTGCCTCTGCTTTTTCCCATGCGGCATATGACGATCATCTTGCCCCTCGTTACCTGCGTCTGGAAAGTTCATCGACCCTTTTCGTGGTCTTGTTGTCATTTAGTGGTTGCGCACCAAGTGTCAAAGCAAGGCGACATTTGCGCCTTTCTGTCTTTTTTTTTTCACGCAACCTTGCCTTGTTGTGCAGTTTGCACTTTCACGTGCTCTACTCCTGCCGTTTTTTGGATCAAAGTGAACGGGGATAGCTCTTCCTGACCGCACTTTTTTTGTGCCCCGTCGGACGCCATCATCCGATACTTTTATATCTGGATCTGGATCCTTGGAGACCTCCTTCCATCTGTTCTTTTGCCAAGCCCATCGTCTGTGTCGCTCCTTCCTTTGGACCATCTGCGCTCTTTCCCTTCGTAGCGGGGGAAAACGGCGCAAAAGAGGAAGTCGCGATCACAACCGCGACGCTGTGCAGAAAACAGCTTAAAGGGAAGGCGTGCCCAGCGCACCTACCGTGCTTGGGGCTATCAAAAGGGAGTTTGCATCCAAAGCAACTCTCAAGGGTTCTTTCACCCTTTTGTTTTCTTGGAACGTCTCTTATCATACAACACCCATCATATCTTACTACCCCCCATTTCATTCATTACCTGTCCACCATAAGCGCATCTCCAGAGCTGTCACACGTTGGCATTTGCTTGGTCTCTTGTGCGTCGTGGTCCATCCCAACTCTAAAAGAAATCCAGGTTTTTTTCCTCCCCCTCCGGCAGGCTCTCTCCCGCCATGGTAAGCTGAAATCTCGAGGTGGACGACAGCAGGGTTATCGAGATGTACGGACGAGGGCCGAGGGCGGTCAGCCGACCGCGATACGGTTCCTATGACGCACAGCTTGGAAACCATGCCAAAGACCTTCACCGGAGCCGGCAAAGGGACAAAACGCTCGGTTTGGTGGCGAGACGACAAGTGCCGGCCATCAAGTCAAAACACCATTCCTACTTTGAGCTCGTGGAGAATGAAGACAAGAAGAAGAAGAAGCTCGAGTTCTCGGTATGTAGCCTCCATGGAGACGGCATCTTCACTTTCCGGCCGGGCTCGGCTGGGCAGCTAACACGTCTGTAGGTCACGGACCGGAAGGATCCTCCGCCGGGCTATGAATTTGTCGCTATCGGCAACCCCGACTTGACGGCGACATGCAAAGAACTCTCGCGCGAGATTGGCGCCATGATCTTCATCGTATCGGTACGTCAAGCCAAGAGTGAGCTTCTGTGAACGGTGATTTTAACGGAGCAGAACCGATCCAAGTCTGGAACGCTGGCGCAGCAGATTAGCAGAATCGGTCACCATTTCCGCCACACGATCGTGGATCAGGCACGCAAGGAGATTTCCGAGTACAGCGACTCGCCAGACGACTATGCAGCCCTGGCAGCGGGCCCGGGCATCATTGAACCCATCCCCGAGACACAGGACGAAATCAACCAGCAGGCAGACCGCGCCATTCGGGATCTGTTCCCCCGGATTCCGCACACCGACCGACACATGATTGTTGAACGTTCCTTCAACAAGGTGAGTAGGAGAAGCTCGTTCTCTGTCGGGAATCACGGAGCACTGCTGACGTATTTTTTTTTCTTGCCATAGAGGAAGAAGAGAAAAGGCGAGCCGCTCGTGGGCCTGGCAGCTAATATTCCGCTCGCTCGCCGTGTCCAGCTGGCTGTCCTGGCCCATATCCGACACACCCACACACGCTACGACGACCTCTTGAAGGAGACGTCATACGCGAATGCTAGAAGGGCCGTTGAGAAACTCTGTCTCGATTTCCTCGTCAAGTGGCGAGGCGACGAAGAGACCGGCCGTGACCAGCTGGATGAGATTTTGCGAGAAGTCATTGTCATTTCGGACTCGGAAGATAACGACGCCGACGATGACATTGACAACAACAACAACATCCACAACGATGCTGATGCAGATGACGAGATTTACGGCACAGACAATAGTGGCGCCGAGTCTGCCGATCTCGAACGTCGGGACAACGCGCAAAATCCTCTCGTGTCATCCATACCCGGCCTAGGACTGTCTGTCTCTGTACCAAGGAGCTCACGTGCATCGCCAAAGAACGGACAGCCTAGACCCAAATACCACACTGGGGGAGCTCCATTTGAGCCGGCTGTCCTGCCTCCAGCTTATGCGAGAAAAGCAGCTGATAAGAAGCGGGAAGCCAGCATCAAGCGAGCTCGGCGTGGCTTCAAGAGATACGAGGCCGCTCTCTCTACACGCTGGGATGAAGCCAGGGACCGAGTCCGTCGACAAGAGCAGCAGCAGCATCCGGGTCAAACTGAGCGGTTCGCCGGTGGATGGGATGCTGCAAATCATCAGATCCATAATGCCACGCCAGAGGCTCTAGTCAGCGCCAGCCAAGCTCATACCGAGAATGCACCCAACCAACATGGCCCATCTGGCCCATACTCTGGCCCATACGGCCAACAGTACAGTCAATCACCGAGTCGGCCCAGTCCACATGGTGATTGGAGCCGCAACATGCCGCCAGCACCTCGTAGAATGGAGGTGCCGGTGAGGGCCAGCGAGGCTCGTGACTTTTTGGTCGAGTCCGTAGAGACTCCGACTCTAACTACACAGCCGTCGCGGCAGCCATCGGCCGCTCCCGTGTTTATTCGTACCATCTCACCTCCTCGGAAAGTCTCACACCCACCTGTCGAAACCATAGCGAGCCCCAAGAGAGGCTCCGGTTTCAGCGACATGGCGTCGCAAAAGCGCAGGCGCGTCTCCGTCGACCCTTACTATGGGTCTGCAGAGGACCAACAGCCGCCTCGGGCTTTCCGCAATGATGGCTATGAGCCACAGTGGTCAGAGAGAGGGAACGGTGTGAC
This sequence comes from Intubia oerlemansii, assembly GCA_020002355.1. Taxonomy (NCBI): domain Eukaryota; kingdom Fungi; phylum Ascomycota; class Sordariomycetes; order Ophiostomatales; family Ophiostomataceae; genus Intubia; species Intubia oerlemansii. Next base: position 1,723 of record JAGKRZ010000204.1, on the reverse strand, counting down.
ACAGGCATCGGGATATCCCGTGGAAGCACAGAGACCTCCACCGCCACAGCGTGAGTATGCCCGTGATCCACCGCCAAACACCCAGCCAATTATATACCAGCCGCCACAGGAGCCGATTCTTGTCCGGGAAGTGGTTCGTCAGCCCGGGGCAGCGCCATATGAAGACGAACGCCCGGCATATGAGACCACAGGTTCCGCATACGGACGAGATCGCCCTGTGCGTGTTGTGTACGAAGGCTGGGACAGCGACCACCGTCCACAGAGGCCAGCGGCCGTTGTGTATGACGGCTGGAATAACGAGCCACCGCCATCATCCAGGGCCCCTCTTTCGTCACGACCTGCGGTCGTTTATGAAGGACGGGGCGAGGGCTATTCGCAGCCGAGGAATGACGTGACATATTCACGCCCTCCCGGAGCCACACATGACGGTGGGCAATTCGTGCCAGCCCGTCCATCTCAGCGCAACTACGGACTGCCTGCTGAAGTGCCTACCGAGCGGGCAGCCGGGTGGCCCGTTGAGAGAACATCTGGCTATGATCAGAGACCTCCGCCGCCACCGCCTGCACCGCAAACGCAGCAGCAGCCGTATCGGGCAATTCCAACATCGCAGGCGCAGTATGAGAGGCAAGACGTTGTGTATCGCCAGGTCCCAGCTGCCGTCTATGAGATGGAAGCGCCAAGCGGTCCAGTAGCGGTACCACGCCATCCTCAACCCCAGCATCCACACTACGACCCCCCGCAGCCGCGGCAGCAGCAACCGCAACCGCAGCCGCAGCGCGTCGACTATGGGTGGCCGCCAACGCCGACAGAGTCTCACCCTCCACGTCGGGTCGAGCAGCAGGAGCGCCTTCCCTCGCCGCCGCCATCCTATGAAGCGTATAGCGCTCCTCCTCCGCCGGCAGGTTATGATCCTCGAAGCAGCTACTCACTGCAGAAAGACCAACGGCCGAGCCAACAGGCGAGCCAGCAGGCGAGCCAGCGACCGCAGTCCGAATGGGCAGGAGGCTGGGCACAGTAAGTCCTTGCCTACGATGGGAGTTTGATATAATGCGCATGGCCACTAACAGAATTATAGTCTGGCAGATTCTTACAGGCGGCCGCCGTCTTATGCAAATGAGCCGCCGGCACATGAGAGATGGCAGCAGCAGCCACAGTCGCAACCGCCATTGCAACCGCCATTGCAACCGCCATTACAGCAGCCGCCACCCCAAGGCCCTGTCAGATATCGTGAATACTCTGACCAGCGCTATAGGCCGTATGGTGCATAGGGAAGCACGGGATCTGGGAGCGCTATCTTGTGCTCGCAAAAGGCTGCCTAAAAGTTGCGTAACTGGTGGCGTGGCCGGCTACCATAGCCGAGTCTGCACATGATGTGGTTTGCATATCATCTTTATGACTACCTAAGCATTATATTATCACGAGAAACGTCTAGACGAAAGAAATTAAATGATTCCACAAGAGTAAAGAAAAAAAAAGGTTGTGTGACTGATTTGGAAATAAAACAATGCGTAGCAGTAGGTATGTGACACGAGAGAACCGTACGGAGGGGGAATGCATGCAAAGAACACACAAAAACAAGGATAGGGGAAAGAAAGATCCCAGACGAAATAATGGAATATCATCAAGAGTGGTAAAGGGGAGCGCGGCGTAAAGTATTTGCGAACAGGATGGACAGAAACAAAAAAAAAAAAAAAACAGAAAAAAAAAATAAAAATAAAGCAAG